>LNAC01000117.1:825045-920162 GCA_002007465.1 Ailurus styani
AAAAAAAAATAATAAAAAAAAATAAAACCTATGTAAAGACAGAGGCATAAGGTCAAATGCAACTTAGAGATGCATGCTGTTTATTTCTATACGATGTCTTCATGAGGTTAATATGCCATGTATGTTTCAAAGCCCAACTTCACAGACAAGACGAAGACACAGTAAGACCACAAACATTCCCCAGCTACAAACTTAATAGAGTCAAGTGCATAACAGTAAGCAGCCCTCAAATTAGGGAGGGGTTATCTTCCCAAAGGCAGCTTATTCCCTACTCGTTTAGAATTAGAACTCTTTTTCTCATTTGTTCCAGAGCAAGTTTGCAAAAATACGAATACCCNATTTCTATACGATGTCTTCATGAGGTTAATATGCCATGTATGTTTCAAAGCCCAACTTCACAGACAAGACGAAGACACAGTAAGACCACAAACATTCCCCAGCTACAAACTTAATAGAGTCAAGTGCATAACAGTAAGCAGCCCTCAACTTAGGGAGGGGTTATCTTCCCAAAGGCAGCTTATTCCCTACTCATTTAGAATTAGAACTCTTTTTCTCATTTGTTCCAGAGCAAGTTTGCAAAAATACGAATACCCATTACACTAATACCACCACGATGTCTACCTCGTCAAACAGTAAGATAGCAGTATTGTTAGGGGAAGAGACAAACATAAGGCTCAGCTTGCTATCTCAGGAGCCCATCCTCCTTTTCTCAAAAAGCAGGAGCAGCTTTCTGGATTTAAGATGAAAGGTCAGGGCGCCTGGGTGGCTCAGTGGGTTAAAGCCTCTGCTTTCAGCTCAGGTCATGATCTCAGGGTCCTGGGATCAAGCCCCGCATCAGGCTCTCCGCTCAGCGGGGAGCCTGCTTCCTCCTCTCTGCCTGCCTCTCTGCCTACTTGTGATCTCTCTCTGTCAAATAAATAAATAAAATCTTTAAAATTAAAACAAACAAGCAAAAAAACAAAACAAAAAGGAAACTAAGTACTGGGATTCACAACCAAGATTTCCAAACTAGAAAATGAAAGAAATGAAGGAAATTCATCATCTTCGTGAGATCAGAGAAAGCAGAACCACAAAAGGTAGACAGTCTTGCCTTCTTCAACACACACACACACACACACACACGCACACATGTGCCCATGCACACACACCTTTCCTTGTGTTACCAAAATTCATCCATAAATTGGTCAACTGTAGGCTAAGACTGTCTGTAATGATAATAATAACTGGGCTTCAGGAGCCTCAAGAAATATAGCATTAGTGTTAAGGAATATATTTCCTATTAACATTTTTATTATTTGCAGCGTAATTTATTTTAAAACCAATTTAATTCCATTTAACCTATCAAATAAAACTAGCATAGTTAAACTGTGCAGGATGTGAAATAAGTTAAGGAGAGCTTTAGAGAAGGAGATGGAAGAACCCAGAAATTATATTTATTCCTTACCCATAATTCAAAACACAATGAAAATGTAGTGCAAGGCTGCAAGCATGCATACTTTTTGTCAAATATAGATCACATATCTTAAAATAAGCAAATGCAGGAAAATGCAACAAAGGTGATAGCATCTATTAGTTGTTGTTTCTTATGCTTATATTTAAACTTTTTAATCAAGAATATTTAGAATGGGCTACATTGTATGTCTATTTAAGCTTCACTTTACATAAACTCCTGAAAAAAATGAAAGCTTCTATCTTAATCGAGTTATTAGGACGTAAGTGCACATATTTTCACAGCTCTGCTCTCTCCTGCGGGCACAGTCTTGAAATTCAGCACTTTGGAGAAATATGGGCATTATTTAATTGTGGTTCATAAAAAAGTGCACAGTGGTTCAATACAGAAGCTCTGAACCCACTCAATTAACTTAGTACATTAAAACACAACAAGAATTTCCCTCTTGGGCATCTAAGTTTTGTTTTCACTATAACCCTTACATGAGTCCAGGTTTGATGGAAAAAGATTTAATAATACATGTCATCGTATGGTGGTTAAGAAAATGAGCTTTGGAATGAAGCCTGGATAAATCCTTCATGCACCTTAGGAGTCGTGGGGCCTAAGACAGAAACCTTAACCTCTCAGTACTTCGGCTTCCTGTTCTGGAACCTGGAGTTCATCGTTTATTGAATACCTACCATATGCCAAGCACTGTTCTGAGAGCTGGGAACATAATAATAAAGAACATATTTGGTCCAAATGCTCAAGAAGTTGACATTCAAATGGGCAGAGATAGAGTTTTTAAAATCACTCGACGTGAACACTTTCAGGGAGTGTTAGGTGTTCGATGAACATAAAGCAGAGTGAAGTGAAAAGGGTATCAGGATGTACTCTGGACAGAGTTGTCAAACTAAACCTCGCTGCAAGGTGAGACTTCATCCCGGATCCAAATGACAGGAAGGAGCCATCTGTGCCTAGGTCTGAGAGAAGAGCTGTCCAGACAGAGGGAACCGCTGGTGGAAAAGCTCCAAGCACGGAATGAGCTTGGTGTGTTTCAAGAATAAAAGGAGGCAGAGCAAGTGAAAAAGAAGCAGGACATGAGATAGAAAGAGGCAGCATTGTGCTGAGCCTTAGGGGCCCCGGGAGAGGATCTGGTTTCATTATAAGTGCACATGGAAGTCATTAGAGGGTTTTCATCTGGGTGGTTGTAAAGATTTAATGAGATAACCTCCGTGAAGGGCTCCACATAGCAAACACATGGTGCGTAGTTCATACTCAACAAGATGTGTCATCATCATCCTGGCCACGTGGACAACTCTGACGTATAATACTGTAAGGGAGGCCCAGAATCTTCATTCAGGGTAAAAGTCAGGGTTGGAACACCTGGGTGACTCAGTCAGCTGGGCGTCCAACTCTTGATTTCAGCTGGGGTTGTGATATCAGGGTCATGGGGCCAAGCCCCTCCTTGGGTTCCATGCTCAACACAGTGTCTGCTTGTCCCTGTCCCTCTGCTCCACCTTTGCTTGCACTCTCTCTCTCTCAAAGAAATAAACAAATAAAATCTCAAAACAAAAAAATAAAAAGTCAGGGTCAAGGTAGTATAATATTACTTGAGAACAAAGACTGAACTGAGGATGGGAGTCATTTGTCAAGCACCATAAAGCCAAATTCTCATTATTGTGGACGCTCTTTTACACTGTGGTCTTTCTCATCATGATTATCATCAATTAAACTGAAGTCGAATCTTAGGCCAGCGCTGTTCACCAGCCTTGACTTTTGCCATCTGGAATGAAATGACAATGTGCCTCTGGCAAAATCAGTCTGAAGGAGCAAGACTTAATGCCATGGTCACTATGAAATGCCATAAACATTCCTTAATTTCTCCCAGACCATTGCCAGGTCAACGGACTTTCTATTTCCCAGGGTTAGTGAGAATCCTTCCACCCATTTCCCAGAGCTGGTGGGGAGCAAACACTTACTGGGCTGGGAATATGGAGAAGACCATGTCAAGTTGGAACTCACATGGGTGTGCCAAATATTTTTTTTTTTCTGGCCACACTTGACCATCTGTGCCTTCTCATTCTGTGAGAACACCATATAAAGCCATCCTTACTACGTGCATCATTTCGTTTACTAAATCATGGTTTATTTTTTCCTCAGGATATCACATGCTATTTTGGAGAAGGTTTTCAAAAGGTCTTAAGTGACTTGGCTTGAAATTGGTTTTGTATTAAGGGAAAGAACCGGTGTCCCAGAGTTTCAATCAGCACTTCAACAAACAGGCAACTGACCTCCCGCAGACTTCCCAGAGGTTGCCAACAGTAATAGTTGGCTGTAAGATTTCCAGGGTTCATTTCTTTCTGCTGCTTTTCTACATTTGTCCTACGTTATTTTTTTATTATTATTTGCCTCAGGGGTACAGGTCTGTGAATCATCAGGCTTACACCTTTCACAGCACTCAACATAGCACAAACCCCCCCCCCACAATGTCCACAACCCAGCCACCCCGTCCCTACCCTCCCACCACCCAGGAACCCTCAGTTTCTACGTTATTGTTAATGAAAAGAGAACTATGATTTCAGGTCTTACAGGAAAGGAGTGGGTGGGGGCTGGCATACAATAAAATCTGTTGCCACATCCCATCTAACTCGTGAATGTTCAATGATGTGAACTGCTTGGTTTCTGCATGGAAATAATTGTCTTTAAATATTTTATTTATTTATTTGAGAGAGACAGAGAGACAACATGAGTGGAGAGAACGGAGGGAGAGGGAGAAGTAGATTGCCCACTACGAGAGGAGTCTGATGCAGGACTCAGTCCCAGGACCCCAAGATCATGACCTGAGCCAAAGGCAGATGCTTAACAGACTGAGCCACCCAGCCCCCCCTCTTTGCATGGAAATAATTGAACCACCCAAGTTATCTTTCACAGGAGTGGTAAAGAATTACGGTTCTACATCAAAACCATCACAACTTTGCTTCACACAAGCACACTAACTATGTCATTAGCATTCAATGCTGTTAAATATAGTGACATTTCACTCATATATCTCCCAATGCTAATTGGGGGAATGAGGCTTTTGAATTTTCCAGAAAAGTGAAGCTTCCCCTATCAAGGATCAAAAGATGTTTTTCCATCATTTTTGATAGAATTTAAATGTATTTAACATATTCAACCACAACTTAAACAAGAGGCAAGAATCATTATTTGTTTTGTCTTTTCCCAGCCAATGATCACTTGAAGTGCATGTAATTCACTGCTGCATACAATCACTTCACCAAATAGCCCCACTTTGGCTTCTCTAGTCCTTCACGTCTCCATTAAGAATGTCAGGCTCTCATCTGTCTGGCTATTATCTGTCACTCCTTACTACTATCAGTGGGTCTGATTGTTAGCTTGTGCATTCTCATACCGGTTCTTATTTACTGTGTATGAGAAACTAGACTACAGTATAAAGCTTATGGGAATGAGCTGTATTTTTTGACATTAATTCTCAGCCCAAAAGGCCCCAGGTAAGGGCCTAAGAGTCATTTTGTACCTCAAATGAGAAGAAAGTGGTGGGCTTGAGGGTGCAGTTTCCTTGCTAACACGTTTTCCATTTTCCTTTGTAATTTTTTTGGCAAAGCTTGAGAGTCATCTTGAGACAAGTGACTGTGTAATACTGCATTTTCTAAACATATTCCTTCCCTGTGTCTCTCATCTATGCGTAAATTATCTTACTCTTCTCAGAAAGTTAATTTCCAAGTGTTATTAGCCTGTATTTGCCTAAGTGGTCAAAAATCCCGGTATGATGATGTAGCAGGATAAAAAGATCTTTTGGGAGGGGACTTTTGGTAGCTATTACCCTTCTTGATGACGATTCTTGCTGTGATTTAACTTTCACTTCAGTAGTGTGATTTGGCACAGTCAGAAGAGTGAATATCTGTGAAGGAACAGAAAATAGTTAAATCAAATAGCAATGAGAAAATGTAATTTCTCTAGCCAACCACTACATAAATAGATACATGGATCTGTTCTCACTTTTATCTCTCTTAGACTGACCCTAATGAAAATCCTAGTGGAAACCACTGTAATAAAAATAGCCAAAACATTAAGAATAGGACAAGCAAGCATGATGATGGCTGATAAACATTTGAACCATCAAGCATCCTTACTAATCCAACCACAAAAATAAGTACTGCCTCATGGGCTAAGTACCCCAAAAAAATCAGGAACCATCTTATATGAATCAATTAGTGTCTATACCTTAAGGAAAATAATTCTATGATGATCCTTTAGTTTCCATTATTATTATTATTATTATTATGTGAAAAAGAGAGAGAGAGAGATCACACACGACAGCATAGGAGTGGCAGAGGAGGGCCAGAGGGAGAGGCAGAGAGAGAATCCTAAGCAGGATCCACACCCAGAATGGAGCCCAATGCAGGGCTTAGTCTCGAGACCCTGAGATCATGACCTGAACTAAATCAAGAGTCAGAGGGTTAACCGACTGCGCCCGTCCCCTTATTATTTCTAAGAATCTATGTTTAGTAATGTAAGTTCTCAAGTTTGTTTTAAACTTTGGTGGTGTTGTACTCGTGGTTGGTTGTATTTCTAGCAAAAACTATAAATTCGTCTCCCTAAAGCAGTAAAAAAAAAAAATTATTCTGAAGTGAGGTTTCTAACTCCTTGAATCATCCTCAAACCATCTGTGAGTCCATAAACTTGTACTTTAAATATATATATGTTTTATCCTACCTCATTCCATAAAGGATTTGATGTGGCTTATAAAAGGCAAATAAAAGCAATAAATATATTTTTTTTTAAGCTGAGATAGTCTGAGCAAAAAAAAAAAAAGAACAAGCAAGAAAATAATGAAACCAAGTAGTAAAAGTAGTACACAGAAATGGTGGGCCATCAGCCTCTATGGTTGACTGAGCTGTGCTACACATTTGGCTCAAAAATTCCAGCAGTTTAAGAAAGAAACACAAAAGGTGTAAGATTCATAGAGGCCATAAAATAAAAACAATGGTGGAATAATAAGATAAGTTTTCCCGACAAGTTACATAAAATGGAAAAGTAATGAAATGTTTGACATCCACAAAAACAGGCCTGGAGTAGAGACTACAGACAGTCCATTACATTTGGCTGTGCCTTTTACTATTCTTATTATAAGACAATGGCGTGATACCAAAATGCGATTTGTCAAACTCAATTCTCCAAATAACTAGAATTTTGATGGCCTGGCTTGATCCAACGGCAAATTTGTTATCTAAAGGAGAATGAACTGCATGGCATTCTCATAAACATAAATTTTTGCAATCAGGCTTCTAATAAGGATAAAGGATGATTAAAAGTTATATTGTCAAACTAGAATTCTAGGGTACAGACATTCTGTGTAGCAAAATAAAGCAGGGAAAACTGAAGAACTAAGGTAAACACCCAGGTACGTTTAGAATGGACTGATAGCATGCCCTGCAAAAATTTCTGAATTCACTTCGAAATATAAATAAATGGAAAAGATACCAAAGCTCAACAACACAAAGAATGACCACACTAATTTTTAGCTTGAATCTTTTTAATACAGATATTACCAATTATTCACTGTGGCTCAAGAAAAAGAAAAAAAAACTCAGTAAAACACTGGAGGGAATCTTAATTCAAGTAATACTGCTTTCTGATGAACCCTACAGGACAAATTCATTCTGATATCTGCCTAAGATAACCTGCTGAGTGGAATTGTTAAATAAAAAGCCAGTGAATGTCGGAAAACTCTTACCAGAAAGGGTGATTGGAGTTTGAGTGGCTCTGGTAGAGTGACTGCACTACTGTCCTCAATTGTCACGCTTCCTTGCATCTACACTCTCTGGTGCTGCCCTCCCACCCTGAGTCTGGGCTGGGCCATGTGGCCTACTTCAGCCAATGGGATAGTAGCAAATTTGACCAAGGGCTTGCTCATTTCGTCTTGCTCTCTTGGAACTCTCCATTTCAATGAGCACCAGCCCACATAGCCTGCTGGAGGATGAAGCCATGTGAGACACAGCTAAATTGTTCCATTTTGGGCCTCCTAACCTGCCAGTTCCCAGCCTACCCACCAGCTGACTGTCCTTGCCCTAATGCAGTCCTTTTCCTAATACAACAAAGCGTGGTCCAAATCAACCAAAGTGCCCAACCAGCCCTATATGTGTGAAAAATAAGTGGTGGTTGTTTTAAGCCACTAAGCTTTGGAGTGGCTTGCTATGGATAGCTGATACAGCAATCGCTAACTACTACAGTGCCTGAATTTGAGCTATTCTTTTATGTAGTATTAGAAAATAGGACCAAGAGTTGGTAAAGTCATTTCTAGACCTTGGTAATATATTTTTTTAAGATTTTATTTATTTATTTGACACAGAGAGAGAGATCACAAGTAGGCAGAGAGGCAGACAGAGAGAGAGAGAAGGAAGCAGGCTCCTTGCTGAGCAGAGAGCCCGATGTGGGGCTCAATCCCAGGACCCTGAGATCATGACCTGAGCTGAAGACAGAGGCTTTAACCCACTGAGCCACCCAGGCGCCCCTAGACCTTGGTAATATTAGTAGATAATATTTACTACTTTCACTCTGAATGGGGATAGGAAGGGATTCAATTAGCTCATCCAAAAATAATACTGAATATTAAGAAATGAGTAAAAAGAAAGGAGGTTTTCAAACACTTCTGTTTTACTCATCTTGAGATAATTGTTCAATTCTTCAGGAAATTATTCTTCCAAACCCAGATCTTTACACTGGTGTTATGAGGCAAATTCTATATAAGATTCTGGATTGGATTCAATATTGTACAGGTTAACCTACAACTGGTTCCTATTCACAGAACCAAATATTGAGTAAAGATAAAAGAAAAAAAAGATGTGAATGATCTTATCTTGTTCTTGAAAGATTTCTGCATAAAATATACAGAAAGGAAAAATACTTTACTGTGGAATAGCCTTGCCAAAACCCTGCTCCTTCTATAGAATACTGGCCTGAGGAAACTATACTTGCAATTTGTCATGAGCAACAAGCTAAAATGTTTTTTTAAAGAAACAGTAATCTGATAAATCCATAATTAGAAAGGAGTAGAGGATTTATCTTTTTTAAAAGGTTGGAGAGCAGGATGTATTATATACTTTGTCCATCAGAACAAAGTTAGAAAGGTCAATCACCAGCAGACCATAAACTATTTTAATAACAGAAAATCTTCACCAGGGAACTAATTTAATTTGACCTTTCAAATCAGTAAGACTATGAAAGGAAATGGTTCCTGCATACACTAGAAAGAGAGCAATTTATCTCAAATTATGAATTTGAGAAAAGGGGGGGTCTCACATTATTTGCTTTTGGGGCTTGTTCAATCATCCTCACCAGATTCATCTCAAAATCTTTCCTGACTCTCAGTTCTATCTGCCAGGTCTGGGCCAGCCTTAAACAAGAAATTCTTAAACAAGAAATTAAGTTTAAAATCAAAACTTCTAAAAATCGGGGTAAAAATTGGATTTGGCAAGATCCTGAATGAGTTCCAAATTTCATTTCCTAAGTTAGTTCACACGGCTGGCCATGGGTGCTTTTAGCTCCCTAAAAATCATACACACAGAAATTTCTCAATCAACATCCCATATAGAAAACGGAAACCACTCTAAGTATTATAAGTAGAAAGGCCTTAATACAAGGAATCAGATGCTTAAAACATCCTTGATAGGAAGGAATGGCAAGCTCTAAAATGGGCCTCCAGGAATAAATCCCAGATGTCACAGAACTGACTCACCTTAGGAACTCTACTTCCTACATGATGGGAAAGTTGAGAATCAAGAAACACCACCAGACAGTCTGAAATCCGGAGCACCCCACCGCAGCTCTGAGGCAGAGAGCAAGAAGCCAGGATGAGGAAGCTGTCTCCTGGCCACACCTTTTACATGGAGACTAACTATGGAATTGGGTTGCCAAAAATGCACCCTGTCATGACCCTGGAGGACACACCAATTCCTCATGAAAATCAACCAGGTCTCCTTACCACCTTCCACCTCTCCCACGAGTGTGTCTAACTGCCGGAGACTCATTTACACACAGGACCATAACCACAGGGGAATCTGGGAAGTACAGTTTGGGCTTCCTGGCCTCTGCAACACAGGTGGGCACAAGGGCACCAGTCTCGCATGTCCATCAGAGGAGCTATAGCAGTAACTCCTTTTTCTAAAAGAGGGACTGATGAGCACAGTTTTAGTGTTATCAGCGATCCGTTTGTAAAAGCAGAAGGGGAACTTGTCTCTCAGTCCCCTGAGACAGAGATGTCATCAATCTCCAGGGAATCTGAGGCATCGCCTATGGAATCTAGACATGTCTTGCTCCATTTCCCCTTACTTATCCCTGTAACCTAACCAACTCAACCCCAGCTAGGCATAAATTGGCACAGGGACAACTAAGCCCACATTTAAAGTCAGTCATTAAATATGATCACATTCATACAGTCCAAGATCGCCATTCTCAAAATGGTTAATAATCAGGGGGTGACTAATGATAACACATTTCATTTCTTTTTACTTTGCTTTGATCCAGAAAGACTTCGGGGAAGCTGTTCACTAAGTATTGCCTTGGACAGATTGGCTGGACTACTTATGAACCTCTGAATATGAGTCACAGCCACACCCCATCTTGGAATAAAAGAGCCATAAGGCATTCCTTACATGAAAGTTACAGATGATCCTGGCCCACAGTCACTATTAAGGGTGCCAGCAATTCTTGCTTAGGCCAAGGCAGTCATAGAGACTGGTAGTATCCTTGATTTGAGAATTCAGCAGAACGTGAGGGCTTTTTGTTAGAACCAACCAGATGTTCTCTCTTGGGATGTTTAAATGTGAAACACACAGAGACCCACCTGATGGGGACGGGGCAGCTAAGAGACACATAGAGACAAGGAAAGAACCTGAAGCGAAGATGTCGAGAGAAGAAAAATAGGCCAACAGTTGAAAGAGGTGAAGAGAAGCAGAAGCCATAGAAACAGAGATAAACTTAGGTATAAAAATAGTAACTCAGAGGGGCCTCTGGGTGGTTCAATGGGTTAAGCATCTTCCTTCAGCTCAGGTCACGGTCCCAGGGTCCTGGAATCCAGCCCTGCATCAGACGTCCTGCCCAGCGAGGAGTCTGCTTCTCCCTCTCCCTCTGCCTCTCCCCCTGCTTGTGCATGTGCCCCTGCTCTCTCTCAAATAAATAATAAAATTAAATTTAAAAAAATAGTTACTCAGAGACACCAACCTGTAGCAGTATACATGAAAAGTCATCTCGCCCTAGGACAGATATGCAATTTCTTACTTTTTTGCAATCCTTAATAATCCATACCCTCTAAAGTGATTTCCTTTCCTTGCAACCTCAAGGACACTAACTCATGTAACACTGCTCCCGGAGCAGACGGAACTGACCTTTCCAGGTTTGTGCCTCGTGAGCATCCTCTGTTTGCCAATGAAGTTGGTGGGAAATTTACCACTCAACATCTCCTTGGGGTCCCAGAGAAATGGCTCACGGGAAATTAAATCTGTCTTTGGATGTTGAGGCTGGACGAATGTCTCCATCTGTTCTTTAACAGAGCAGGTGTTTCGGGCGCCTGGGTGGCTCAGTGGGTTAAAGCCTCTGCCTTCGGCTCAGGTCATGATCTCAGGGTCCTGGGATCGAGGCCCGCATCGGGCTCTCTGCTCGGCGGAGAGCCTGCTTCCTCCTCTCTCTCTGCCTGTCTCTCTGCCTACTTGTGATCTCTCTCTCTGTCAAATAAATAAATAAAATCTTTAAAAAAAAAAAACAACAGAGCAGGTGTTTAAATGGTTCTTCCTGCTAGGGAGTTCATAGAATAAATGAAAGTCCAAAGATGACAGAAATGTGGCCCAACATCCAGAAGACAGCGGGAAGTGGGCTAAAGGCAATATGTGCATTGAGGTGAATCTCAGCTGATTTATCAGAGAAATTAATCAAGACCAAAAGTTCCTATAAGAATGGAGATTGCTTTGACATTAATGCCCCGAAATTTATATGCTGAATCCCTCATCCCCAATGTAACTATATTTGGAGATAGGCCTATGAGGAGGTATGAGGAGGTAATTAAAGTGAAATGAGATCCTAAGGGTGGTGTCCTGATACAATAGAATCAATGTCCTCTTAAGAAGTGACATCAGAGGTCTTGCACACAGCAAGATGGCAGCCACCTACAAGCAAAGAAAGAGGCCCTCAGAATAAAACAGAATATTTTGTTATGGCAGCTTGAGCTGACTAAGAGAGCTTGGTAGCCATCATCTCTCTGCCTCCTGTAAGTTTGAAAAACACGAGCATAACGAGCGCTTCCTTACCCCCATGGAAGCTTTTTTCCCTACAACTAAGAAAAGAGGGAACAAAACCTTGAATTTAAGGCCTCCTTCAGTAAAATGATTAATATAGCCAGAATACATATGGTAAGTTGACTTGCAATTAAGGTCTTAAGTTGAAAGTCTTGAAATAAGCTCTTAAGTTCCAAACTACACCACAGACTTATAGAGGAATTTTATTCACTTGAAGGGAAACAAGGTCCAGCTAAACAACCAAAAATAGAGAAGAGACCTATTTGGTCATGGTGTGGGGATTGGTGTCAGCAAGAGAGGCATGTGCCTCTGTCAGCTCGGGATCAACCCAGCTCCCTCTTTTGATTCCAAACGTGACCACCACCAGCATTTGGATCAATAGAAACCCTCGGACTATACCATTCCTGATACTGAGCTCACAAGAGATTTAATCATCTGGAGAGCATCCCCTTTGATTGTCATTAGGTAAAGTGTCAGGAGTGACAACTGAAACCATCTACACCCACACAGCTTGATGTCCGTATTAGCATGACTTTACTAGTGCGATGTCATCATCAACATAGCTATTCCAGGAAACACTGACCCAGGAAGATAAAAGCTGCAAATAACTTTATTGTTCATTCAAGGAAGTTCCTGAGACATCACCAGCTCTTCAATAGAAAGCATCAAATGACAGTTTATACTTCAAGATTCTTTGAACGCCTTGCCTCAAATCCTCGTCTTGCTGTGTTCATCAATCCTATAGCATGATCCTTATTCAAACCAACCCAAGCCCCTGCATTGTAAGACCTTCATTACCTGGACTTCAAAAACTCATAAACATCCTAACTTTGCAATCCCCAAGACTTTGCAAATCCTCCTAGTATTACTAAGAGTCTATCAATAGTATTCTCCCTGTAGTACGATAAACTCAGCTTTGTCTCCTTAACATGTTGTCTTGGTGATATTTTAGGAAGCCAATTAATCCAAGGTAACAAAAGGCTGTAAGGTCTCTAACAACATGGGGCTAGAGAAGTGTTATTTCAGCAGAAGGGGGAGGAAGGGCAAGCGTTCAAATGATGGAATTGCAAGATGCGCCTCTTTGAGGACCAGGAATCACTGCTGGAGTGAACCCTCTGAAGACGGCCATGAGGACAAACAGTGCCAAGAAACTAGGGGAATGGATCTGCATCTGTCCGTGTAGACTTTGCATCTATACATGCAGACCACACAGGCAAAGGCCATCCCAAACTAACCTGGGTCTTGGCAGAATGTGTTGGGATTCTCCTGGAATACAAGAGGATGGGAGGCCTGCAAAGAGCTTCTCCAAGGCCCTTTCCCCTCTCACCTTTGCGAAAAAAATTATTAAAGAAGACAATGTAGCTGATAAAAACAAATTTCGATTCAAACTTCATGAAGCAGTCACCTTTTGGAGAACCACAAAGTGGAGTGCAAGCCAAAAAGCTCTTACAGGATAAAAAATAAAGAATAAGAAAAAGACAAATAGAAAATTTCTGATTGTCTGGGACCACATAGTCAACCTTGTTTGGAGTGAGAAGGCCCACGGTTGGCTTGGCATTTGGGGATTGGCTGACTGGATATATTGCATTTCTGGCCAGCAGTGTGTTTCCAGGGACACAAAAGTTGTTTAAGTTTCAGTTTGCTGATGTGGCACCCTGGACAAGAGTAGCTCCATCTTGGGTCTAGAAAGTTCAACACCTTTCTACCCTCTCTGGGAAGCTGTCATGAAGAAGTTTCTCATCATCTCCAGGGTTTTGATGAGGCATGGGTCATTCTTTTTTTTTTTTTTTTAAGATTTTATTTTTATTTATTTATTTGACAGAGAGAGACACAGCAAGAGAGGGAACACAAGCAGGGGGAGTGGGGAAAGGGAGAAGCAGGTTCCCCTGGCTGAGCAGGGAGCCCAATGCAGGGCTAGATCCCAGGACCTTGGGATCATGACCTGAGCTAAAGGCAGATGCCTAACTGACCAAGCCACTCAGGGGTCCCCAGTGTCATTCTTCTTGGCATGTGGAACAATGACCTCAAGGAGCTGGCACCTTTGGCTAATCTTCCTTTCATTGTCAATGCCAGTAATAAACTGATTCTAAATGTGGCTCATTGTATCTTCACCATCCAAATCAGTCAGGCCTTGGTCTTGACCTTCCCTTACCTCATGCGTGCTTGAGAGAAACTTGTAAAACTGTGGGACGGACATGGTAGTCTGAGGCCCAGTGTCCCACAACCTCACCCCTACCCCACAGGTAACAGGTTAAGAATGGGAGGTTTAGAGGGAAATAAAGACATAAAAGTAACATATCGGGAGGAGGGTGGTTCTTTGCATTCCTCTGGTTCTCCCCCATCATCCTGGCCTGCTGCTTCACTCCTTACTCCCCCTGATTGGAGGAAGTGATCTGGTTTGCTGGGTGGCTGACATGGGACCAGCTTTCTTGATTACATGGAATTAATCCATTAAAAGTCTATCACCCTCTTTTCTGTTTCTCCACTGCAGTTAGTGCAAAGCACCAATCATGGACAAGCATGTCTGGGCTTTCAAACTAAGTGATATCCTCCAAAGTCCAGGGATACTCTGAATCCCAGCTGCCTGACTTCCGTGGGATTGTTTCCGAACATGGAGAGGGAACACAGGTTCCCTAAGCCCAACAAAATTTAATTAAAACAGAAAACAAAGAAACACATTTAAATGTATAAAGGGAAATTAAGAGATTTTAATCTCTTAACAAAAAAAATTGAAGTAAAATAATAAGCCCAAACAAAATAAATCATAAAACGCAAAACCAGGGACACCTGGGTGGCACAGTCAGTTAAGTGTCCAACTCTTGGTTTCTGCTTAGGTCATGATCTCAGGGTCCTGAGATTGAGCCCTGTGTCAGGCTCTGTGCTCAGTACAGACTCTGCTTGAGATATTCTCTCTCTCTTCCATTTCCTGCCCCTCCCACTTTCTCTCTCTCCCTCTCAAATAAATAAATCTTTTCAAAAAATCCAAACCAAATTAAAAGAATTAAACTTTAATGGAAAATTGTCAAAAGTAAGATATAGGGACATGAAATAAGTAATACAAATAGGTGGGAGGGGTAGAAGAAAAGCTAAAAGATTAAAGAGCTAATGGGAATCAGTAAAATTAAATAAGAACACCCCCCCAAAAAATTAAAACACACAGACAAGCAAAAATGTTAAAACAATTCTGAAGCACTTAAGTTAAAACTTTAGGCAAACAAAGAAAGAGAAAAAAATAGAAACAGTCACAGGAAACAATTGGTGACCTGAGTCCTAATCAAAATTCTGAGTTGGCTTAGACATCCCCAGGCCAAGAGAGTGGGAATTTAGCGGGAGGCATCACTGATCTTCCAGGTCTTTAGATGGTGGAAGCCATGTTTTCAGTTGGCATTTAACAAGAGGAACCTGAGCTCTTAAATCAAAGTAGTGGAAACCTATAGTCTCCTTGGCCTTTTGCAAACTCGTGTTTTGATTGCTTTGTTTTGTTCTCTGGTTTTTTAGCATGTATGTCTAGATGGGAAGAACAGAAACCTCATCTCCCAATTCTTGGTTCTTCTATTTTGGACACTCATTTGGTCATCCATTAGGTCTCTACTCCATGACCATTAAAAGATGCTGGTGACACAACACCCACCTATTGGTTAGGAAAGATTTTAACTAATTTTGTCATTACAATTGTGACAAATGGTGTGAAGGGGAAACGCAGAGGCTATTAAAGTAACCAATGGGAAATGTCTTGAGAATCATCCAAACCTTTCTAAGGAAAGTGTCTGTTTACTGAAGTAGAATTAACTCAGCCAAAAGGGAGCAGACCATTCTAGGTAGAGAGAACAGTAGAGGCTAATTACCTGAGGCAGAAGAGGTAAAGCCTACAATCAACTACTGTTGTAGCCAAAAGAGAAGAAGGCCAAGAAGCAGCATGTGAGATAAGCAGGGACCAGTACCTAGGGCTTGAAGCCATATTAAGAATTTATGTTATTTTCTATTCCAAGTGAAGAATATTTAACCTACTATTTGGATCCAGCAGAAATTTTGCCCTTGATGTTTTGATTCCACAATGATTAATACACAGTTTAACCCAAATAATACAACAATCAATGAATTTTCATCTAAAAACCATTTTCCTTAGCAATGAAAACAGTTTAATTCTTTGGCAAATTACCATACAGAAGATTTTAATTGATTTCAATTCTTTCCATTTCCTTTTCAATTTACTAAAATTAATGAGATTAATTTTTTACTATAAACTTTCCATGGAAACTTGATTAATAGTTGTCCTCAAGTTTAATTTTCCATAGTCCTTATCAAATCTGATTTCTTAGTCATTTTTAGTAAAATGTCACCAAGTATCATTTTTAACCTCTTTCAGTTTAATTTTGTGTTGGTTATGTTTATAAGTAAAGCTCTGAGTCAGATGAATAAAACTTTCTATTTCTTAGCCAATCCATAAGAAAATCTCAAGTTGTTCTGTTATTCCAGACTGATCTATTGCAATGGTTCTCTAACTTTTCAGTCTTAGGATTCCTTTACTCTTAAGAATTGAGGCTCTCTGGGCGCCTGGGTGGCTCAGTGGGTTAAAGCCGCTGCCTTCGGCTCAGGTCATGATCTCAGGGTCCTGGGATCGAGGCCCACGTCGGGCTCTCTGCTCAGCGGGGAGCCTGCTTCCTCCTCTCTCTGCCTGCCTCTCTGCCTACTTGTAATCTTTCTCTCTGTGTCAAATGAATAAATAAAATCTTTAAAAAAAAAAAAAA
This sequence comes from Ailurus styani, assembly GCA_002007465.1. Lineage (NCBI taxonomy): Eukaryota > Metazoa > Chordata > Mammalia > Carnivora > Ailuridae > Ailurus > Ailurus styani. The sequence goes on from LNAC01000117.1 coordinate 841,536, forward strand.
AAGAATTGAGGCTCTCAAAGAGCTTTTGTTTATGTGGGTTATAGCTATCAATATTTGTTGCATTATAAATTAAAACTGATAATTTTTTAAGTATTTTAAAATAACAGTAATAAACCCATCACATGCTAACTTACATATTTTTATTAAAAATAACTCTACTGGGGCACGTGGATAGCTTAGTTGGTTGGGCATCGCACGCTTGATTTCGGCTCTTGATTTCCACAGGGGGTCATGATCTCAGGGTGGAGGGATGGAGCCTCCCCTAGCAGCCCCCCTCAGAGGGGAATCCCTTCACTCCTTTTCCCTCTCTCCCTGCCCCTCCCCCCACCCGTGTGTGCTCTCTCGCTCTGCCTAAAATATATCATCTTTTTTAAAAAACTCTATTTTTCAAAACCAAATAACGAGGAGTGTCATTGTTCTACATTTTTGTAAATCTCTTTTGTATTTGGCTTAAAAAAAAAAACTGGCTTCTCATGCCCTTTACATTCCAACTGTTTTAATCACACACATAGTGCATCTCTGGAAAACTCCCCAAATAAAGAATGAGAAAGCATACGTCTTAGTCTTATAAAAATAGTTCTCTCCTGAGGACCCTAAGGTTTGGTGAGCCTCAGAGGTTCCTGGACCACACTTTGAGAATCCCTGATCTCTTATAATGTTTCCGAACAAGCGATTCACATATCATTTGATTTGATGTGGCAAAAAAGTTTTTATTTCAATAATTATGTACTGTAAGTGCTTATTAGAAGTTATTACTGATGATACACTTGATGCATCTGATTATTCCTTAAGGCACAGCAAATCTGTCCCAATTTTTAAAAATTTGCAATTTGCAAGCGTCCTAGTCAAAGAACAAAAGTCGAGCAAAACGTTCTGCTTCACGTTTTCTGTATTTTCCATAAGAAGAGTGGATTACTTTCACAGAGTGACATTATTCCTAAAAATACTCCATTACCATTCAACCTTTTTGAAATCAGCCATACATTGATGTGGGAAGAAACAGAGAACAGAGATCGGGTTTTAAGATCCCGGGGGCATAAAAAAGATTTGTATTTCCAGGAGAAGCAGAAAAGAGGAGTGCAGGTAATGGTTAAGCACCCGTGTTTTGTAATCAGTGCGACCCGGGTACGAATCCGAGGTTTTGAACTTTCCTGGCGCTGCGATCTTGAACGAACTGCCGTTTGTAAACGTCGGCTTCCCCGCTTCAGATGGAGATGGCAGGAGCTAACTCCTAAGACCGACCACTAGCTGAAACACCGCACGTAAAGCACACAGCACAGAGCCTGGCACGACGAGCATTCGGTGGGTAGCTTTCCCGACAGATGGTATTCACCGCCCTCACGTCGCCCGCGTGTCCCACAGGGCCCAAGACGGAGCCGACGCCCAGCGACAGACTTCGGGGGAGGAGGGCAGGCGCTCCGCCTCGGAGAAGAAAGGTAGCCCTGCCCTGATGTTGGGATGGGTCTGGAAGGTTTCGCTCAAGTTAATCTTAAAACGACGGGGCTCCAGGTCAGACATGGCAAAACCCAAACGTCCCGACCTTGGAGTCTCCGCAAAGGGAGCAAATTACCACCGCCGGGCCGCTCTCCCGTGCGCGAGCCGGAAAATCGAGGGCGCGCTCTGCGATCGGCCCAATCGATCGACGTGATCGAGGATCGTCAAGTCATTCCTGGCTGCAGAGACTGTTTTCTCTCGCGAGGCTTCAGACCAGGCGGCTAGAGAAGAGGCGGGCCCAGCCGGAGAGAAAGGAGGAGCGTGAGACCGACGCACGCTGCGTCCCCAGGAGGCTTTGCGGGGCCCTCGCTTCTTCTGGGATCGTCTGAGCGAGCGCGTGAACGGCTACTTGCAGAGGCCATGGCGCTTCACGTCCCCAAGGCCCCGGGCTTTGCCCAGATGCTCAAGGAGGGCGCGAAGGTAAGGCATGGAGGAAGAGGGAGTGAGGTAGGAGAGTTGCCGTAGGGCTGCGGCGGCCGGAGCGAAGGAGCGGGGCCTGCTAACGGGCCGGGTGTGCTTCCCGGGCGCCGCGGTCGGAGGGAAAGAAGATTCCAGAAAGGGTTGTGTTTTGGGGGGGCGGGAGGGAGGCTCGGCCGCCGAGGCCCACGGGCATTTCCGTGCTTTCCGGACGCTGGGAATGGTCGAAGGGGCAGAGGCGGCGAGAGAGGGCCGAGGCCGCAGGATTCGCGTGCTGGGCTTCCTGGGCGGGCAGGCGGAAAGCCGCGGATGCGTTTCCCTCATCCCTAAAAGGGGGCTGATGCGGCTCACCACCCGTAAAGCGTGTTTTGAGGGTGAGGTCGAATAACGTAGGTGAAATGCTTTGGGAACCGCGAAGCCGATTGACACGGTTCACAGAGTGGGTGATCTGAGGAGAGGAGAGGGACAAGGGCCAGTTCTTGACAGCTTTCCTTCAGATGAGGGATAGAGGGGCGGCTCCCCGGTTCGTTTGCAGTAGTTCGTTATGGTAGAAACACGTTACTCTCAATCCAAATGGGTTCTGGTCCCAACTTAGATTAGCTAGTTTGATGTAAAACCTACCCTTAGGTCTTGCTTTGCTCTCTAAATAAAAGGATGGTACCTTCGAGGTGTAACTGTCTGACTTACTGTACGTGTAAGGGACACTGGACTAATTAAGACTTTTTGCTTTGTGGTCAGATCATGAACGTCATTTCAAGAGCATGAGTTCTTTAAAATATCTTAATATACTACTAAGTTTGTCTTTTGTGTTCAAAGCGTTCCTTTATTTGTCCCCCAAATTTCCTATGCCTAATTAAAGAAATATAGATCATTGTGGTTCAGTTTACAGTAACAGTGTTAGGGAACTAGGTTCTTGTTGGCAGAATACACTTGGGATAACTTGAGTATGTCAGATATCAGGGTTTGATGTAAAAACTAGTAATGACATTGAGTTCTAAAAAGTGAGACTGAAAATTTTTTGTAGTTTTCTTTTGAAACAATAAGGATAATTTCAGATACTGATGAAAGTATTGTAAAAAAAAATAATAATAAAAGATTCGATAAAAAATACTGTAGTAGGGAATGACCAGGAAGTAAAGTCTGCCTCCCCCAGAAAGTGAAGGGTCATGAGTAGATAGAACAATTAAATAAGATGTTCAAGGAAGAACTTGTAGCTTGGTACTGACAGAAGGAACCAGCCAAGATTAAACAGGGCAGTGTTCCAGGCTGGGAAACCAGTAGGTACAAAGGCTCTTAGGATGAAATGAGTTTTGACCTGTTAAAGAAAACAGCAAGAAGCGTGATGGGGTTGAACCTCACTAAGGGGAAGCAAGAATGGTGAGAGAGATGAATTTAGAGAAGCTATAGGTAAGGACCAGAACATGTAGGACCTTGTAGCCCTGAGGAAGGATTTACATTTTATCCTAGGAGTGATGGGAAACCACTTATGGGATTTGATTTATGATCACATGGCTGTTCCTCAGAATGGATGAGGGGGAAATGTGTAAGCCAAACCAGACTAAATGCTATTATAAGATTTCAGCTCTTGACTCTGAAGACATCGCTTCTAAAGTAATGGTTATTAACCTTATGCAGATCACAGTTTCTTTTATGAATATTATAAAAGCTACACCTTATGTTCCAGAGCACAACTATCTCCTAGAACTCCCTATGATGAAGGAAATGTTCTGTATCACTAGCTACAGGTCTACTGAACACTTGAACTGTGGCTAGTGTAATTGAAAAACTGAATTTTTAATTTTATTTAACTGCATGTGGTTAATGACTACTATATTGAGCATAACAACTGTAGAAGAATGTTCACATGAACAAACAGGAGGCTCATGAAACCCATCTGAGGCCACAAGTAAATCCCAGTTCTAAAAGAAGTCCAGTATAAAGTTTGAGAATTTTCATATTGTGAGCACAGCAGTTTTTCAACATGGGTGCATTAGAATTGTGTTCCAATTCACAAAAGCATTCAGAAGTCCATATACTAAACATTTGGGGGCAGGTATGTTAAATGGGAATACCCAACAAACAGAAAACTGCTGGTTTTATAATGCTCAGGTTCCTAACACAATAAGAAAAGTATTCATACCTTGTTTTCACATTGAGTCAAAAAGTAATGATAAACTCTGAAAAGGTATTTTAACCTCTTCTGCATTCACTGATCAGTCATAGCATTCTTTCCTGCATTTTTTCACATTTAAAAAAAAATTATAGGCTTTATGTTTTGATGTGTAAGCAGGTACTTGTGGTCCCTAAAAATGTCAGTTTATTCAGCGAGTGAGCAAATTTATGGATCATTTATGAATACCAAGCACCATGCTTTCCTCACATAAGCCTTGCTTAATCTTTGAGTAGTCCTGTAGGTAGGTACTGTTAATACTATCCCCATTTTAAGATGAAGAAAATCCTTGTTGTTTTACTCTTCTGTCTAATCAGAAGGGGGTTTTGTTTTTATTTTTGTTCTACAGCATTTTTCTGGATTGGAAGAAGCTGTGTACAGGAACATACAGGCTTGCAAGGAGCTTGCCCAAACAACTCGTACTGCATATGGACCAAATGGTAATTTCCAAATTCATGTTTTAAAAATACAGTAATAGAATTTTGTGTACTCACTTTTTCAAACTTATTCTGATAATATTATACATAAACTGAGAGTTTTAGCCACCATGCAGAAGTAATTTCGTAGTTCATTGCCACCAGTGTAGTGTTTTCAGTTTTTAACCAGCAACTTAGATCTCTTTAGAAAAACAGGAATCAGGCACCTGGGTGGTTCAGTGGGTTAAAGCCTCTGCCTTCAGCTCAGGTCATGATCTCAGGGTCCTGGGATCGAGGCCCACATCAGCCTCTCTGCTCGGCGGGGAGCCTGCTTCCTCCTCTCTCTCTGCCTACTTGTGATCTCTCTCTCTCTCTGTCAAATAAATAAATAAAATTTAAAAAAAAAAGGAAAAACAGGAATCAAAGTGTTACTTTTTGTCATTAAGAGGATAGAAAAATAATGGTGTCTTCACTTTTGAGATGATACCTGATGTTAGGGACAATGTTCTCTCTTGTCTCCTATCATCAACTGAATTTAATTGATACACATGTATGGAAAGCAATAAAACTATATTTTTAAGTAGATTATTTTGGTCTTTCTACATGTTAATGTAATTTGTATTTATTAAACAAAAATATGAGAAGATAGACCACCTCCCCAATAAACAGTAGGAAGTTAGAAAGGACAGGAATACTCTGGGGGTGCATTTAGGCTAACATAGTTTTTGTTTTTTAAGATTTTGTTTATTTACTTAATTGACAGAGACAGTGAGAAGGAACACAAGCAGGGGGAGTGGGAGAGGGAAAAGCAGGCTCCCTGCTGACCAGGGAGCCCGATGGGCTCGATCTCAAGACTCTGGGAACATGACCTAGGATGAAGGCAGATGCTTAATGACTGAGCCACCCAGGTACCCTTAAGCTAACATAGTTTTAAAGAGTAAATAATACATGTCAAATTTTTATACTTATTTTAAGAAATAGATACAAGCTTATATTTCTTGACTAGGTTTTTTGGGGTATTTGGGGAAAGATTTGAATGATAATGGATTTCTTTTTCTAAATTTTTTTTTCCCTTTTTTCTTTTCTTTTTTTCAGGAATGAACAAAATGGTTATCAACCACCTGGAGAAGTTGTTTGTAACAAATGATGCAGCTACTATTTTAAGAGAGCTGGAAGTAAGTTATTTCTTTGAAGCCAAGAAATGTTTTGGTGATGTCAGAAATTAAGTATAGGGCGCCTGGGTGGCTCAGTGGATTAAAGCCTCTGCCTTCGGCTCAGGTCATGATCTCAGGGTCCTGGGATCGAGGCCCACATCGGGCTCCCTGCTCGGCATGGAGCCTGCTCCCTCCTCTCTCTCTACCTGCCTCTCTGCCTACTTGTAATCTCTCTCTGTCAAATAAAATCTTTAAAAAAAAAATTAAGAAAAAAAAAAGTATAGATTGACATAGGGAAAAACCTCTTAGGACAATAAGGAACTTTTTTCCCCAACTTCAAAGTTTATTACATCGATTCTCCTAATTATGGAGTCTTCTTTACTTTATTTTATTTTATTTATTTGACAGAGAGAGAGACACCACAAATAGGCAGAGAGGCAGGCAGAGAGAGGAGGAAGCAGGCTCCCCACTGAGCAGGGAGCCTGATGCAGGGCTTGATCCCAGGACCCTGAGATCGTGACCTGAGCAGAAGGCAGAGGCTTTAACCCACTGAGCCACCCAGGCACCCTTGGAGTCTTCCTTAGTTTTAACATCTTACCACTTAATTTAAAAACCTCACAAGTTACTAATTTATGGAGAATTGGTTGTGATAAAAGTATATTTGCTAATAATCATGTCAAATTGAGTATGTTGTCTCATTCTATAGGACACTGAAGTGAATTATTCCATAATGCAGAAATAGTTGGTACTTAAAACAGTGGTTTTAAAAAAAAAATACAAACTGTTTCTTTGGCTTTGTGAACATAAAACATTTGGTGGCATTTTGCTTTGTTCACCTACAGTTTTGATCTTCCTAGAGTCTGTAGAATAGGTAACTGCTGGCAGGGTTGTAAGAAAGGTCTGGCACCTGAACATCAGAGAGCCTCCCCTAGCTGCTTTGTAACTGAAAAATATTTTCAACTTCAAGGAATTTTCTTGAACTTAGTTCTTAGAGCATCAGAGCTTAATCTTTTCAGATGAAACTGTATGTTAATATTTCTTTGCTTGGTTAAATAACAGTGTATTTTTAAAATAATGTGAACAAAACAAACTTAATTCCGTAAGATGTTTACAGAACGACTAGTCATTATGAGTGTTAATGTTGGACATTAAGATGGTCTTAGGAGTTACTCAGGGATGGTCAGACCATTGCCTTAATAAAACCATAACGACAGGGCACCTGGGTGGCTCAGTCGGTTAAGCTTCCAACTCTTGATTTTGGCTCAGGTCTTGATCTCAGGGTCTAGGTATTAAGCCGCATATTGGGCTCTTGGCTCATCAGGGAGTCTTTGGGATTCTTTCCCTCTTCTTCTTTCCCTCCCCTACTCGTCACACTGATGCTCTCTCTCAAATATGCATGGAATAATTTTTTGAATCTTACGTGTGGAGATGTATGTACTGGATGACTGACCATCAAAGGAAGATGCGGTTTTAGGTTGTTTTCATTTGTAGTGATGATGCATTTGTACTGATCGTCTCAGAGGGATTTGGATTGTCTTGTGACCACACTATAAGTAATATATAGCAGTATGATTGGATGGAGTTATCTAGCCCATGGGGAGATTGGAGTCTGTTAATTTAAGAGGGAATGGAAATGAAAAACTTTGTGTTACTTAAGGATCAAATGTTTTGATGTTTAAATTCAAATCCTTTCTACCAGGTACAGCATCCTGCTGCAAAAATGATTGTAATGGCCTCTCACATGCAAGAGCAAGAGGTTGGAGATGGCACGAACTTTGTTCTGGTATTTGCTGGAGCCCTTCTGGAACTAGCTGAAGAGCTTCTGAGAATTGGCCTGTCAGTTTCAGAGGCAAGTGTTCATTTTACAATGTACTCCTATTTAATTTGTGCCCATATATACACACACAGTGAGAATCGTCATTGTAGGAACAGTTAATATTAAGCGGTTTACTTAAGCCACTTCTTGGAGCACATGTTCCTTACATGCAGTATCTTGTCCTGTTCTTACATACCTATGAGTATGGCCTATTAAAATTCTATTTTATTTTAGATGAGAAAAGGGAAATTTAACTTAGAAGAATCTATAAGTGGCAGTTAGCATTCAAATTCGGGCCATGACAAAAGCCTGAACTCTTGAGTATTCTTGCCATGAATGCTTATTCTGAAAGTATACTTTGTCATTTTATTTGGAAAACCAATACCCATATTCCTTGGGTTACCAAAATAATAAATTTTTTATAAAGTCATGTCAAAATCACATCTTTTAAAGAAATGTTTTTGCTCTTTAAGGTCATAGAAGGTTACGAAATAGCCTGCAGAAAAGCCCATGAGATTCTTCCTGATTTAGTATGTTATTCTGCAAAAAATCTTCGAGATGTTAATGAAGTGTCATCTCTGCTTCATACCTCCATAATGAGTAAACAATATGGTAATGAAGTATTTCTGGCCAAGCTCATTGCTCAGGCGTGTGGTGAGTAAATAAGTAAATGAAAAGCTCCAAAATAAAAATATCTTAATAAGACTAAGATATTTTATCTGTTGTTCCAAAATATCTTTTGACATGTCTCATTCTCTTAACCAGTGTCTATTTTTCCTGATTCTGGCCATTTCAATGTTGATAACATCAGAGTTTGTAAGATTCTGGTAAGTTTAAAAAATGCATCATTGTTGTCTACAAAGGTCAGTTGTATTTTGCTGAAAGAAAAATATATGTTCATTCAAACCTAAATTTTACCTCAAGTTTTGAACATTTAGGACTTTGTGCCTTTGAGGTATCATTTGTAACTTTTGGTATTAGTAGGTTAAATTTTTAAAGGGTGTTGATAATATTATTTCCTTGTAAAGTTACCATCTTTCCATGACAAGTTGAAGGTTGAGAACAGTGTATAAACAAAATATTACATGTCTTACAGTCTTCATAAGTGCTTAATTAAAATAATAAACTTAGAAGCTAGTTTCGAATGAGATGAAGTTCTTTTGCTCTATGTAGAATTCACATCTTAGTATTGAAATAAGAGTATTTTTTTATTTAAAAAACTTTGTTTCCTATAGTAAAATTTATGATTTCAGTTGAGTTTAGCTTATATAAATATATCTGTTGTGTATTTATATAGATGCTGTGCATTTTCTGACTCCATGCGCTACCTCCTCTTCCCCCATTAAACTGTAAGCCTGTACGATCAGAAACTTTGCTTTGTTCCCTCTTCTGTCCCCAGTACTAGCAGCTGTGCCTGCTACACTGGTACCATGTATTTGGTGAGTGAGAGAATGAATGGCTCAGAGCAGTTGTTCTCTGTCTTTGGTTGCTCCCAGTGCACTGAATGCCCCCCGCCCCCTTCTTAACAGTGGCTCATTCTCAGAGTGATTTCTTCCTTAAGCAGACTCATGTGCTTTCCATCCACCACCCCACTCCTTAGTCCCAGGAGTCACTGCCTTGGTATCTTACTTTATTTAGAAACCGGTCTTTTTGGTAAATGCAAAATCAGCAGCTGAGCCCTAATGTTATTTTGATGAGATCGCTGATGATTTTTGTATTCAATCTTAGGGCTCTGGCATCTATTCTTCTTCAGTATTACATGGCATGGTTTTTAAGAAGGAAACCGAAGGTGATGTAACATCTGTCAAAAATGCAAAAATAGCAGTGTACTCTTGTCCTTTTGATGGCATGATAACTGAAACTAAGGTATGTAGACTTCAAAACCTTAAAGGTTAAAAATCTGACATTACCTTTTCAGATTGTTTTATGACTCTTAAGTTTTTAGGAAGAGATTGCTCTACTGCATAATTATTGAAGACCAAGATTGTATTTGTTTCTTAAAATCAGACTCCTATTCTTTTTTGGATACCTAATTCACGTACTAAATTTGAAACTTGAAATGATAAGAGCATAGTTTATGGGTTTTTTTTTTTTTTTAAGATTTTATTTATTTATTTGACACAGAGAGAGAGAGAGAGATCACAAGTAGGCAGAGAGGCAGGCAGAGAGACAAGGAGAGGAGGAAGCAGGCTCCCTGCTGAGCAGAGAGCCCGATGCGGGCCTCGATCCCAGGACGCTGAGATCATGACCTGAGCCGAAAGCAGAGGCTTTAACCCACTGAGCCACCTAGGCGCCCTGTTTGTTTTTTTTTTTATAGTTTATGTTTTGATATACAGCTCTTGACTCCTAGTAGTTCTTGCGAGTAAAATCCTCATGGAATATGAGTACTGTGTGCTCTTCATTCATATACTTCGTTGAGATCCTATAGCATCCTGAAACAAAACGTGCTAATATAATTTGAAAATGATAGGTTTGTTTTTAAAAATATATTGTTAGGAAGTTTTGAAGTTCTTGTTTATAAGTCACTTCTGTCTTTGTCCCTAGAATTCTTAAAATCTGAGTTGATGGTTTTAAAAGTTTCACAGGTTACAGATGGGCCAGGGGGAGTCATTTTAGGAAAGCTTAGAACCTCGAGAACCAGAACATGGTGGTTTGGGTATACTAATTGACGTTTGTCAAAAGTAATGCCAAGACCACCTGCCCAGCATATCTAAAATAACTATTTTCTCCAACTTTTCCAACAGAGTACCTGTCAAAGAACAAAATATCTCAATTTTAGGAGTGGGGGGCTTTAGCAATAAGCTGAGTTTCTATGAGTTTCATACACACTTTGTATTGTTTCATAACACGTTTATAATAATTTTCATTTTTTTTCCAAATCTTTACTCAGTAAAATATTATTCTGTGACTTTAAACACCAGTGTAGTAAAATGGTTCTAAAGAGCTTGCTTGTTTGTTTGCTAGGGAACAGTATTGATAAAGACGGCTGAAGAATTGATGAATTTTAGCAAGGGAGAAGAAAATCTCATGGATGCACAAGTTAAAGCGATAGCTGATACTGGTGCAAATGTCATTGTAACAGGTGGCAAAGTGGCAGACATGGCTCTTCATTATGCAAACAAGTACAATATCATGTTGGTGAGGTGAGAGCTTCATTCTATTAATGTGTATTATAAATAGCCTTTTGATGGTGAAACACCAAACACTTCAGAACATCATGAATTCATGACATTTAAAAAGGGCAAGTAGAAGACAGTGGATCAAATAATAGCAGGATTTAACTTGATCTAGAGGGACAGGAAACGCCTGTGAGAAAACTTATACTGAGAGCTGAAGGACCAGTCAACAGATGTTACTTGAAAAGAGAAAGGAAAAAGCATTCCAGGCAAAAGCAGCAGCTTGAGAGACCAAACTCAAGCCTGGTGCACACGGTCTAGGTATCAGATCCGGACTGTAACTTCTAACCCATAAACCCCTTTATGGGGACAGGAGACAACTTACCTACCCATTTCCACCCCTCCCAGCACCTGACTGAATATGCAATGTAAATCTCTTCTCTTTCTCAGGGCTCATGCAATTGCGAGAGTAAAGGAAAAGTTCTTTATATACCAGGCCTGCCTTATTGTTTTAGGACTATAAATTGTGACTTTCTGGTGAGACTTGAACTCTCCCAATTCTAGAATAATAACCTAGTCTACATAGATCTATGTCTGGATTGCACTGTGCGGTCCAGACCTATTGAGCTCAAATTCAGAATCAGGAATGTGACTTGGGGACTAGTGTACAGTTTCCTGTTTCATCTCTGTGTTTTGTTATGGTATCTGGTGGAATTAAAATTTCTCTTAAGGTCTTTGGGTTTTTTTAAAGGTTGAATTCAAAATGGGATCTCAGAAGGCTATGTAAAACAGTCGGTGCTACAGCTCTTCCTAGATTGGTATGTATTTTGGACAACATTAAAATGTAGTTGAACCTATTTGAATTACTTTTATTGCAACAGTCGCTTTCTTTTAGATGACTCCTGTTCTTGAAGAAATGGGACATTGTGACAGTGTTTACCTCTCAGAAGTTGGAGACACACAGGTGGTGGTTTTTAAGCACGGTACGTAGAAATGGTCAAGTATGTTTATGTAAGTGTGGGGTGTTCATTTGCTTGTATTAATCTATTTAAATTTTTTGACAGAAAAGGAAGATGGTGCCATTTCTACCATAGTGCTTCGAGGCTCTACAGACAATCTGATGGATGATATAGAGAGGGCAGTAGATGATGGTGTTAATACTTTCAAAGTTCTCACAAGGGTCAGTATTAGCAATAATCTTAATTTGTAAGTCTTCAAACATAGTTGGCAGAGAACTTCAAAATGAATGGCTTATGGTATGTAAAAGCAAAGTACCTTTTTTACTTAAGATTGAAGTGTCCATTGCTAAAGAGTGTGATAGTTTTCTGAAATGATTATGCAAAGAAATAAACAGCAAAGTAAGGCTTTAAACTGTTAGAAAAAGTTAGATTATGGTTTTTTATTTAAAATGTACCTTTAGTTGCTAAGCGTTATTCTTAGTGCTGTGTCTATGGAGATTCAGGTGTAAGGTATTGTATGCTGTTCCCGTTCTTAACTTTGATTCTCCCTTTTCATATACCAGACACTATGTACTGTAAGGTAATCTGCCCAAATCACTCCATTGTTACAAAATTTGCAGTTAGAATTTGTGTAACAATGCCTGATTAAAAGCTCTTTCGTAGACTCTAATCTTCTGAGATTAGAAAACTACAAATTGCTTCTTAGTAAAAAAAAAAAAAAAAATTTTTTTTTCTACATATTCTAGGATAAACGACTTGTTCCTGGAGGTGGAGCAACAGAAATTGAGTTAGCCAAACAGATCACATCATATGGAGAGGTATAGCTTTCTCTGGTAAATTGACTTTTGTTGTGTTCCTTGAATAAAATATAAAATATAGTGCTAAACACATTTTTGTTTTAGACATGTCCTGGACTTGAACAGTATGCCATTAAGAAGTTTGCTGAGGCATTTGAAGCTATTCCCCGGGCACTGGCAGAAAATTCTGGAGTTAAGGCCAATGAAGTCATCTCCAAACTTTATGCAGTACATCAAGAAGGAAATAAAAACGTTGGATTAGATATTGAGGTATTTGAAAAAAAACATTATGAACTTATTTATTTTGTGAATCTAAAACGTAAAAATGGAAGTAAGTTTAAAAGGGAAAGTCAGTTGGAAAATGTTCTGATTTGTAAGCAAATGATTTTCTTAACAAAAGCTTTGACAGTTTGTCTGATTGTTTTTCTTAAATAACCTTCGTTTTATAGGGTGCGTAGGGGAGTACTTTCACCTGGCAGCTTCCGACATAAGGAGCAGTGTGTCTTTATTACTGAGCTAAACACATTTTCACTTTCAACAATTTAAAGTGGAAAAAATGAAAATTGTTTTTGTACTGACAGGCTGAAGTTCCTGCTGTAAAGGACATGTTGGAAGCTGGTATTCTGGACACTTATTTGGGAAAATACTGGGCTATCAAACTGGCTACGAATGCTGCCGTCACTGTACTCAGAGTGGATCAGGTGAGTGACGAGAGATTTTGATCTTTAAAAGTATTAATTTTCATATGGTTCAGTAGTGTATTTTGATAGAACAGGTTTTTCTAGCCAAAGGCGTATTCCTTTATTTTTCATCTTAGAGATGCTAAAGTGCCCCCCAAAAACTTTGGGTTTTTTTCTGTTACAGTTTTAAATTGTTTTTAGTATATTTCAGCTATAATAAATATTTTACAGTGAAAGAAATTTTTGCCATTTTTAAACTGGAATGGATAAAACAAGTTTAAGTTCATAGTTTTCAGACATTATTTAGCCTAGAAACCCCTTTCTACAAATAACGTGGAAGGCCCGTGAAGCCCTGAAGTACGTGCATGCCACCAACTTTAAGGAAAATGGGACTTCTAGTTGTCCATGGAAATGGTAGAACCTAGGTGCATAGAATTCTTTCTGCTCTGACAAATTGTTTTGAGGAACGGAAAGAAAAATGTTAAAAATCATAGTATTTCTGCCTTTTTTTTCTTTTGCAGGGGGTGGTGGGAAGGATACTGTGGCAAAGAGGCAAATCAAGACTATGTATCTAGGTTCAGATATAAGCCTGAATATAAGCAATATAAGCAAGTTATAAGTAGAAATTAATGGAGAGGAGATTAGAGTAAAACATTCAACTCCAGTAAAAATAAGAACTTTTTTCCTACTTTTGGTCCTTGAGATGACCAAAAAATGGAACTGGATATCCAGTTTCAACCCATTGGAAATAAACAGATTGGGTGTTCATGTCCTGGATTTATTAATAGGTGTGTTGTTTATTTATTAATAGGTGTGTTTATTTTTTTATTATATTTTTCCTATTATTTATTAATAGGTGTGTTACTTATTAATATGTGTGTTTATATCTGTATCAAGTAGTGTCCAGCATAATATGGTTTTGGAGTTCTCAATTGGTGATAATGTAAGACAAAGAAAATGGTTCTAAAAGTTAAACTAAAAATAGCAGGGGCAGGAGAAGCTAAATACACATTGGAAGCATGAGGTAAACTGGAATTCTAATAGTGGAAGTTCTTTAACTGAGAAACTTTCTGAATGTCGGTTATCCAAGTGAGACAGTAATTGTAATAATGCAAGTGCCTTGATCACAAAGGCACTTCTCAGTTTTGGCTTTAAACTGGGAAGCCTGTTTTGTTTTATGGTAGAGTGGGATGTTCATTGTGTGTCTGGACTTTTTTCAAACACATATCTGAAGAACCCATCTATCAGTAACCAGTTTAGGATGTTCTTTGTTGTGTGTGTCTAGACTTTTTTCAAATATGTATCTGAAGAACCCATCTATCAGTGACCAGTTTGTTACTGTAATGAATTTGTACTCGTTAAGATTGTTATGACTAATTTCATGTAGTATATATTCAGGAGAGGGACTTATGAATTGAGTTTAAGTATTGAAAAATGTAGGGCTGGATTCATCTTTGTTCAATGTTTATTTCACTAGTTCTGAAATTATAGTCCCTAAACCAGCAGCATCAAGATCACCTAAGAATTTGCTAGAAGTACAAAAATTCTCAGACCCCTAACAGGCCCATTGAATCAGAAACTCTGGGAGGAGGCCCAGCAGTCTGTTTTAAATAAGCTCTTCAGTGATTGATGCCTACTAGTTTGAGAACTGTTCTGTGTTGTTTGGTTTTATCAAGCTATACTCAGGTTCTAAAACTGTATCTAATAATGCCTTTAATTCAGTCTGAATTTAACCTCCGTAAAATGTTGTATGAAGAATTTTAAGTTTAGATTTCCTGTAGAAGCTTCTGAAAAGGGGTGTTGATCTATTGGAAGTGGTAGTGAAGATGTTTTACGGTTTGTGTTGCTTGAGACACAAGCCAAACCCCTTGATGTTCTGCAGAAAGATCTTAGTTCTATAAATTTGGGAAGCAATGAATATTATTTTCAGTTTAGAGATTCACAACGTACATTAGAGTTTGAGAGTTCTACTTTGAGGAAAGCCATCTAATTTAATTTAGCTTCTCCAGATTTGAGCCCAAAGCTGCCAACTACCCCTCTTTTTTTCCTCCCCCAATAAGTCCTTTAAAAATGCTAGATGGTTATACTTGGAACATACTTGGTTAGTGCATTCTAGACAAATAAGGGGCTTCTTGGTGTGTTCTTTTAAGTTAACCAGGAAACTACGTATTTGGATAATTGTTTATGAATACACAATTCTGCCACTTGAATGGTTTTCATTTACAGGTACTAGGAAATTTCAGTGTTGAATTTTTACATATATTTATATTTATGTACCAACCACTTTAGATTATAATGGCAAAACTGGCAGGTGGACCTAAAGCTCCTAAACCACAAGGAAATTGGGATAAAGATGATTGGCAAGATGAACTTCATATATAAATAGCAAATCAGGTGCCAGACTGATTTATACAGTAATGCATGCAGTTATTTTTCACATTTGACTCATAGGGCTATTGAGTTACTGAAGTGCATGTCTTAGAATGCCCTTCACTAACAAGTGTGGATTTTGTTGCTGTTAATGTCCACAAGAGTCGGCAAAGCATTGCTGGAAGCTAACAACTTTGTGATAGTGTCACAAATGCAGTATATAACAGATTGCTTATATTGAAAGGATTGTTTCATCTTGAATCAGTCTAGTAGAAAATTCTTTCTCTTCATTTTAAATGTAGAGTTTATGAGTATGTGCTTATGCTTTTTGTTTTCTTAGATCATCATGGCAAAACCAGCCGGTGGGCCCAAACCTCCAAGTGGGAAGAAAGACTGGGATGATGACCAAAATGATTGACTGGCTTAGTTTTTACTATAGTTGAAGACTACGTTTGTAGTAGTAGTCTAAGAATTGCCTGATGTTTTCATATGTTCCTTAAATTAAGAAGTGTTTTGTGTTTATATCCTCAGCTGGATGATACAATAAACATGTTGGTATCAAAGCCTCATTGTCTCATGAGCACTGTTCTTGGATGTGAATGATTCGTTTGTCTCAACCTTGGTGAAGAAGTTAGCTGTGGGACCTCAGGCAAGCCACTTAAGTAATTAGGGGCCAGTTCCAATACATATCTGGCCTGCTGCCCATCTGGAACACAGCATGCTCATGTATTTACATACCATCTATGGCTGCTTTCTGTAAGGAAATGGCAGAGCAGAGGAGTAGTGGTGATAGAGACTAAATGGCCCACAAAGCCTAAAATATTTACTGTCCGTCCCTTTATGGGAAGTTTGTTGTCTCCCAGACTGGATTTCAGTTTTTTCACAGCTCTGCTCTGGGAATTCTAAGACTTGAGTCTCGACTTGTTTTAGTAATGGCTAACTTAAAATACAGTCCAGTAGTAGAGTATAGAGATATTTGTAATTAAAACTGAAAATCTATTTGCTAATATAGCAAGTCAGTTTTTATAAAGTAGATTTTTTTTTTCTTAAGATTAAGGAGTTTAGAAAAAACATGAAAGGTTAACTGATTTTATGGGACATGTGCTGCTGTACGTATCGGTTATATAAGTTCTCTGAGTAACAGTGAAATTTTATATTTAAATTAAAATTTGTATTTTTGGTATTTAAAAAGAATTTTGGAAGCAGTAGGACTGACTGGGTCTTAGATAAAGTTAACAAGTATTAAGAGTAATGGAAGTTTAGGGGCGCCTGGGTGGCTCAGATGGTTGGGCATCTGCCTTCGGCTTGGGTCATGATCTCAGGGTCCTGGGATCAGCCCTGTGTCAGGCTCCTTGCTCAGCAGGGAGCCTGCTTCTCCCTCCCCCTTCGCCCCTCCCCCTGCTTGTGATCTGTCTCTCAAATGAACAAAATCTTTTTAAAGAAAAGTAATGGAAGTTTAGACAAGCTTGGTATCCTTAAGGATATAAGCAACTTTGCAATGCTTGCTGGCTTGAGAAAAGGACATTTTCTCTGGCATGCTAGCATTAAGAGGGACCTGGTATCAAATTACTTGAGAGTCTCAGGAGTGTCTACCTTGGGTCAGTTAACAGTTACCCAGAACAAGTGCAGTTAGACCCACACCCTAGCTTACATACTCTGTATGCCATCAGAATTGTAGATAAAAATACTTCTTCCAAGTATATACTGTTGCCAGTATCAAATATCTATGCTTAACTAATCAACACTTTTTAAAAATACACCTGAAGTTTCATTAGCCAGTCTGAAACATTTTTTTAAATGTTACCTTCTAGGGTAAAAACACAACTTAAAATCCTCCAAGTAATAAAACAAGTTTTGGGGGTAAGTCAGTTTATTGATGTTACAACCCACCACCCAGACATATTTAAGCACAGAGGACTTAAGGAATTCAGAATCCTTTCCAGAAACTGGAAGCAAGAATAAAAACCACTATGACAATACAAAACCACTGTAAATTTTTAGGTATCTTCCCTTCAGTATTTTAATAAACAATTTCTTCTGGCATGTGTTTAATTTTAAGTGAACATGATTTTACAGTTAGTCTTTACTTCTTTATTATTATTATTAATTACAGCCATTTTAAAAGCCATAAGCTTGTTTCTGGAGAAAGCACTCTTTGAAACTATTACAATACTCTCTCATAAAACAGGAGGTACGCTTGTGAGTTTAGTACTTTAGCTGTAGGCACAGCTTGCACATGTGTATCACTGATGTGAAACCATTGCCCTTTGGTTGACTGCATTTCGAAATCTGTCGAGAGAAGTAAAATTAAATATAAGTAGGAAGATCCGAGTTTGTTATTTTTTTGGTTTTGTCATAATCTGAATACCAGAATTTTCCAAGACCTCTTACCTTGTGGTATATCACCGTGGAGAACAAGATTAGAGAGATGACTATTCGCAGCTCTGGCCTTGGCATAGGCAGTATAATGCCCTGACCTCATGGTACCGCTATGCTCAACGACTCCATATAAGGAATACAGTACCCTTGTATTTTCTTCAGCAACATTCTTTCAAAGTGAACAGAATTCAAAAGTTAATTCTAGTCCCATTTATAGATGCCAGGGGCAAGATCAATTTATGCAAAGGGTTTCTAACCTTTACTTTGAGAATGTACAAATCCTAAGTCTGACCTTGACTACTTTTTCCCTACCTTTACCCAGCCTACTGAGTAGTGTCACAACATGGCTGGATGTTTTTACTGCTTTTATTAGAAAGTTACCACTGCTGTTTCTCTGCTAGAATCATAAACCTGAGGCCACTTGGAACTGCAGTTTCCTGGCCCAGAAACTTAAATAACTCAACTTGCCAGTTTCTTGTATGAGTCCTGGGCTCTGATAATTGCAAAATATCTCAATAGCTCTACCACTCCAGTTCCTCCCCAGACTATAAGCCTTTTTTAAGATCAAGAGGATCACATTTAAGTTGTCCCAAAACTTCCCCTTAAATTTACACATATCCCCAGAGATTCAACTTCTCAAGTGTTCACTTTGACCATCGAGACTGGAAGCCAATTATTCTAAGATCCTGTAAGCTGCAGGGCAGACTGGTGACAGGAAAAGGCATTCTCTGAGTTGGGGCCACTTTCAGACAACTTCCAACTTAGGTTCTCCTGTAAAAAGTTATGAATGGGCATCACTGTCCTTCCAAAGAACTATCCTCTCTTTAAATCTATGGCCCCCTATTCACTAGAAAACTTCATACTTCATCCCAAATCCTGTCTGATTGCTCAGTTCAGTGTCCATCAATGTACTTCCCCGGGTTTCTGCTGCCATCCCATTTTAGCAGCCACACCCAGAACTAAATTGTGCAATGCATCCTCACTCGGAACTCTTTGACTTCAAGTCTTCCTATTTTTCTAGTCTCAGCCTATAATTCTTCCGTTCTTCCAGTTCTCATCTCACCTGTCTCCTCTCTCTAACCTAACTGGATGCTCCAGTCCTTTTTCTCCTGGCTGATGAAGCTGCTCCTGGCCTCATTCCCCAATTAAATCTGTGTCTTCACTACTCAAAATGGCAATAGAACAGCAGTGTCAGCATAGACCCACCTAAGACCTACTGATGCCCAAGTGACATATGCACATTAAAGCTGGAGAACTTAGGGCGCCTGGGTGGCTCAGTGGGTTAAAGCCGCTGCCTTCGGCTCAGGTCATGATCCCAGGGTCCTGGGATGGAGGCCCACATCGGGCTCTCTGCTCAGCAGGGAGCCTGCTTCCTCCTCTCTCCTCTCTCTCTGCCTGCCTCTTTGCCTACTTGTAATCTCTCTCTCTGTGTCAAATGAATAAATAAATAAATAAAAAATCTTTAAAAAAAAAAAAAGCTGGAGAACTTAGACCATGTGCATCGGTCTTACAAATAATCTCTCTCTTACACCCACCACCAGCTTTGCCAGCACATTGGCTGATCAGAAAATCCTACTCTGAATCCTACAACAAACCCTTCCCAACCCCACACCCAGACAGCTGCTATTGCTAAGAAGCAAAGTTACACACCCTGCAGATTGGTAAATTCACTGAGGACTCATCGGGATCCTCCACGTTAACTATGATCTTGTAACTTGTTCCTTAGCTCCCTAGTTCCACTGATTTCCTTCACAGCAACTGGCTACACTTTAACCGCTCTTTTAGCCTCTCCTTATCCCCCAACCCTTTACTAATCTCTGCAGTTGACCTCACCTCCCACTTCAGGAAAACAGAGATAAGACCACCTTTCCAAATCTAAGCTGCCCATTCTTAGGAAGATGAAGTATCTCTCCCTTTTGTTCAGAGACAATACTCCAACTTAGTGTTGCTAAGCTCTTCTGGCCTCCTCCACGGTTTTGCTCAATCAGTTATCTCTCTTTTCTGTATCTTCAACTTGTAGATTTTCCTCTTGGCTTACCAACCTACTTAAGTCTCCCAGGCTTAAAAAAATCATTGATCCACCATTTTTCCTTTTCAATAAAGCCTCTAATGTATCTACTGACTTTACTTCCAATATTCTCATTCAATTCTCAATTCACTGAAGTCACCAACACTTCTTAAAAAATTTACCATGACCCCTATACCGTCTAATCCACAAATACTTTCTAAGTCTTTTTCTCTGATATTCTGACACTGAGGCCAACTCGTCCTTTCCTTGAAACCTGAACACAGGGCAATGACATTTTAAGCAAACAATGGATTCCTAATGACCTTGTGTTTGAACTAATCCAACTACAGGTATTTCTGTTTACCAGCAAAAGTAGCCCTGCCCCATGGTGATAATATAAAAATAATTACAATTCACTCTACCCACCAGCTCTGAAATACCTTTCTTGAAGAATTTTAAATTTTTAAATTTAAAGAGAAAAGAGAATTTCTATCATTTCAAATTTTGCACATAAAAACTTTATTAATGTTGATACTGAAGCATTTGAAATCTATAGCTTCAATACTATAGCTTCTCTGTCCAAATTCTTCAACACGAGATTTGTTGAGATTGTTGGTAGTGTCGTCCTCTTCTACATATGCCTCTTAGACTCAGAGGCTCACCAGAGTTGTCATTAACCATTTCTTCTCTTTCTCCGTGCTCTACAAGGGGATCCTATCCTCACAGTTTTAACCATCACCTATGTATTGATTTCCAAATCTTTATCTCCAAACTTCACCTCCCTGTCTCAGGGCTCAGGCCTCAGATGTGTACATCCACACGTTTTCTTTTTTTTTTCTTTTTTTTTTTTTTAAAGATTTTATTTATTTATTTGACACAGAGAGAGAGAGATCACAAGTAGGCCGAGAGGCAGGCAGAGAGACAAGGAGAGGAGGAAGCAGGCTGCCTGCTGAGCAGAGAGCCCGATGCGGGCCTTGATCCCAGGACGCTGAGATCATGACCTGAGCCACCATACACGTTTTCTAAACAAAGCCCAATGAGTATTTCAAAAATATATGAAACTCAATGTATCCAAAACCAAACTCATTATCCTTTCTCCACCTCCCAACCTCGCTTTTTCCTGTATTTCCTATCTCATCTAATGGTACGCCCAGATGCATAGTCACTCAAGCCAGGCCTCAGGACTCATGCTCAACGCCTCTTGTTGTGCTACCCTTACCATCCATGTTAAGGCCTCTTCCTCATCTTCCAGAGCCAATCCAGCCATGAGTCTGTTAATTTTACCTACTAAAATATTCTTGCAATCTTGCCTTCTCTTACCCTAGTTGAAGTCCTCGCCATTGACTAAATTAACTCAACATCTTCGCCTCCTAACTATAGAAACACTGCCTCTCTCGTCTTTTCCTCTCAAAATCCAACCTCCTCCATGTTTCAGCAAGTAATGTGTAATACACACATCTGGCTATTTCACCCCATTGCTTTAAACTCTTCAGTGGTACCATACTACACACCTAATAAAGCCCAAGTTCCTCACCAAGATAATCCTCCAAGCCTCATTCCCACCTCACTTCTCTGGCTTCACCTCCATGTTCTCTAGGCTTTGTACTGTAAGCTCTACAACTGCTCATACTGCTAGTCCCTAGTCCCCACCACATTATTTCACACATCTTTGCTCCAGCTGTTCTCTTCTCTCTGCCTGAAAAACTTATTTCCTCTTGATTCATCACACTAACTCTTACTCCTTCTTTAAGTAGTGGTGGAGGTGTGTTCTGCTTCACAGACCCTTCCCTGAACCACCAACATACTGGGTTAAGTGCACACCACCCCACTCTGTGTATTTGTATACCAGTCTTAACACTCAACCATATTAAACTGAAATTAATTACCTGCTGATCTTTAGTCTTGTGCCCTCAGCTCCCAAGACAATGTCTGCCACAATAACAGAGATTCAAAAAATGTTGAACTGAATTTAACAACCTAATATTCAAAATGATTCATCACAGATCTTGAAATTATAATGGTACAGAGATCAAAGACCCATTCTATTCATTCTTATCAACTTCATACTTAAGGGAGTTACTGTTGGAGTATCTGCTAAATAAGCTATGATTTCCCTTTAAGGATTTTCCCAAAAAGACCACTTTCACTTACCTTACACTTGAGGGTACAAAAAGGAGCCAAATCTAAGATTTCTGGAAATTTTATGTGTTTGTTAACTTTGCGTAGGTTAAAACCAGCCTAAAAAAGGAGAGATAATAGATTTCTTTTCCTGGAAAAGCTGTACACATTAAATAAACCTTAAGTCTTACTCTGATGCACAAACCACCAACATCCAACCCTAGTTCAATCTTCTCAGGAGACTCTTTTCCTTCTGTCCATTAAATGATTTTTGCTAGGTGCACACAGTACACACACCCCAGTGCATTAAGAAATGTGCTTCCAGGGGGCGGACGCCTGGTGGTGCAGCTGATTAAGTGCCTGACTCTCAATCTCAGGTCAGATGTGATTCAGCACATTCAGGGTGGTATGGCCACAGACTTGATCTCAGCTCAGGTCCTGATCTCAGGGGTATTAGTTCAACCCCACAATGGGCTCCACACAAGGCACGCAGCTGATGAATGAATGAATGAATGAATGAGAAAAAGAGAGAAAGGAAGGGAGGGAGGGAGAAAGAAAAAGAGAGAGCAAGGAAGGAAGGGAGGGAGAAAGAAAGAAAAAGAAAGAGGGAGAGGGGAAGGAAGGAAGGAAGGAAGGAAGGAAGGAAGGAAGGAAGGAAGGAAGGAGAAAGAAAGGGAAAAAAAGGAAAGAAAGGGGAGGGGAGGGAGAAAGAAAGGAGAGAAGAGGAAAAAAAAGAAAGCTGCTCCCCTGAGAAAATTCTGTGTTTCTGCTCTAGCCACCCAGAAAAGCCAGATTAGATCAGAGGTTCTGAGTGCTTAAAATAGCAAAACACTTTTCTGTGGAGCACATACTCTCAGCCCTCTTTCTAACCAAGCTTAGTGCTTGGTTCATGGAGACCCACCCAGCTAATCAAACCCGTACACCAACCACTGGAGGGAAAATGTTGTAAAGGTACTCTGGGAATTTGGAACTTAATTTAAAACTTGTACTGCTTACGACAAAAGTCTTCCAGAAAAGACAGGGTCTTTTGAAAGGGTCACCAAAATGATGAAAATCCAAGGTATCAACGTCTGTTTATGAAGGGTCAGTAAAAATAAGGTACCACACCCAAAACAGAAATAATATCACTAATTTTCTTAACTGTGAGATACAGCTAGTAAACTGGACTTTTTTTTTAACCTGAAAAAGTTTAGAGTAAGATGCTAATTTTACTAAAAAAGACAACATGAGTTCTAATAAAACTGAGGAAGGTTTGTGCCTACATGTCTCCTCCACCTTGAAAGGTGTCTTCACCTAAGCTTTTGTCATTCCCAGGTATATTTCTTACTTAGATATTTTTTTAAAGTTAGAATAAAAGAAAACCAAAGAAACACAATAATATGGTAAGATAATAACAAAGCCAGTGTTACATATTTAAAACAAATTTGAACTAAAAAGGGTTACCTGCTGAAATCTCTTTAAATGAAGAGTGAGAACAGGAGGAGCAAGAGAAATTAGCATCTGCTTTTTTGCATTGGTATAAACATGTTTCCTTTCTCCTAAAGAAAGAAATTTTAGCAGTGTGAAAATCATTTTAGGCTACTAAAGCATTCACATCTGCTATAGAATCATTTTAAGCATCTAACAAAATCGATTTATCTTTAAACTTTCTGGAAAGGACCAGATAATAAATATTTTGGGTTCTGTGGACTAAGAGGCAAAATTAAGGACATTCTGTAGGTATCAGTAAAAATTACCACAAATTCCCAAATTTTTACTGATGTAATTCAAAATATAGCAATAACTGAGTACGACTACTATATACCAAGGAGAACAGTACCGAGAAGGTACCATTTAATTAGTTGGGGCTCAAACTTAGTATTTTCTACCACCAAATCATTTTCAAATGTTCATCAATAAAAAACATTTCTAGACACCATATAAAAACCTGACTGTGGACAACAGTTGGCCAATGTCTGCTCTAATGCAAAAAGAAATGCTACAAAATCAACACAATTTACTTTTTATATTGACATGCAAATAAATAAAAAACTAGACTTTTTTTTTTTTAATTTCAATACTTCTAGTAAGAATCCTTAGGAATCCACAATCCCTCCTTATCCCACTTACCCAAGCTCAAAAAATGGGGGTTGGGGAAGATTATCAATATTTTTCTGTTCTATATTTGAAAGAGACTAGAAGAAAGCACTATCCTCCTTGCACTGGGCATGTCACAGGAGTACATGGATGAAATGAAGTATAGCTTCCTGCACACAAGGGAAAGGAGGGCCAGCACAAATGCCAACAGAAAACTCAGCATACAAAGAAAGAGCCACTATCTGTAAGGACCCTGTTGCAAAAATAACCCAGTGGGATGATTTACCCCCAGAGAGAGGTGAGACAGCAAACTGTTCCACTCTATCTGCTGTTCAGCTGCCACAGAGGATTAGCCACTTCAGTCTGCTTGTTCAACCTTCTGTTAAAATACTTACACAGGGGAGGGAACTTACTGATGCCATGCAAATACTGACACAATTAAGAGAGCAGTATTCTACCTATTCAGTGCAAAATGTGCCCCCAAACATTAATTTCCCTTTCAGTGAGAAAATCTAAGTTACCTTTTATGTTTGCCTTTGGTCCACTGAACTGTCTCCGGGTGCATACCTCACAAAGCAGTTTATTCGCATCTCGAAGTTTCTCATTTCGGGTGAACTGATATAAACAATGTTGGATTGAACACTCATCAGTATGGAAAGCTTCCCTGTTGGCAAGAGTACAGAAAGCAGTTTCTGGATCTTCGTTTACAACTTCATATACCTTGGTCCCAGGAGAATGACTCTCATTCAGAATCTCTATATTTATTTCTTCAGGTTGTAGAGCAGCATTCAAGTTAAGGTTTTTGAAACCACTGGAAATGTCCACTTCACCACTCCCTTCTGTCAGATAGGCACCATTTAAATTCCTAGTACAGTCAGCAGCAGAAGATGCCAAAACCTCCAGATCATTATCCATGTTGACATTGTTCATATCTACTTCTTCTGTGGATTTTTGATTGTCAGTTACACTTTCTACCATTTTTTCTTGAGCACTCAAATCTTTCTGATTAACACAATATTCTTTATATATCATTTCCTCTTCTGAAATATGGTTGGATTTAACATCCACTTCTCCCTGAAGTGACATTTCAACCTCACATTCATTATCTTCGGGATGGTCAATGGTACAAATATCATTTAAATGAAGAACTTTTCCTTGAATTTTTTGTTGCCTTCGTTGATTCTGTGCAAAAAGCATAAAACATTAGGGCGCCTGGGTGGCTCAGTGGGTTAAAGCCTCTGCTTTTGGCTCAGGTCATGATCTCAGGGTCCTGGGATCGAGGCCCACATCGGGCTCTCTGCTCGGCGGGGAGCCTGCTTCCTCCTCTCTCTTCTCTGCCTCTCTGCCTACTTGTGATCTCTCTATCTCTGTGTCAAATAAAGAAATAAAATCTTTAAAAAAAAAAAGCATAAAACATTAAAAAATAAAAATTAAAAAAAGGAAGAAGAAAAAATAAGAAGAGAAAAAGCATACATGTACCACATCAGGTTTTCTTGCTTATCAATCAAAAAGTTTATAAGGAAGAGTACACTCCCAGAATTCTGATCCTAAATGCTCCTTTACTGTCAGGGATCAAATAAATTATGAAGTAAATTCTTTCCTTGAAAGTAGGAATAAACCATCACCAATCATCAAAATACTGTGACACAGGGGGCAAATAAAAACATACAAGACATAGTCTGTGTTCTAAGGGAAGTGACCAAGACAGGGTAGTAGACCAGACAGAAACTGCCAAATCCAAGCAGCCAAGTATGAAATCATGTGGGGAGTCTGACTACACAGAGAGCAGGAAGGGATGTATCCATGCAAGTTATAATTATTGGATCAAGATTGCACTGAGAAAAGAAAAAACACACTGAAAACTCAAGGATGCACAAGTACAGGACTGCTTTGGGCAGGATGGAGGAAAACACCCCAGGAAATAGACGGCCCCAAATTAGGGAAGAAGCAAGGAAGCCTCACAAACAGAGGACAATAAAGGACTTCCCTCCTAAAAGCATTTTTATCTGTCATTTGCAGCCTATTTCCAAACAGAGTGGGGAGAAAGGCTCAACACTCCTGTCACTGAAGGAAGGACATACACAGGACACATTTTCCAGTGTGCTTCAGCTACAAATAGAGTTACAACATGAAAGAAAAACGGAGAAAGGATATAAGCAAATACTGCAAAGAAAAGGGAACAAATGGCTCGTAAATAAAAACATACTTATATTAAAATGGAAAATAAACTGCATTGAGAAAACATTTTCCATCTATGAAACTGACAGAAATCCAGAAGTTTGATAACACGCTTTTGTCAAGGTTAAGGAGAAACAGCAAGTCTCACTGGTGGGAATATAAATTGGTACAGCCTTTGTGGAGGGCAATTAGGTACATTTACCAAAATTACAAATGCCATCCCTCTTCTCAAAATGTGCCCTACTGGGCGCCTGGGTGGCTCAGTGGGTTAAAGCCTCTGCCTTCGGCTCAGGTCATGATCTCAGGGTCCTGGGATCAAGGCCCGCATCGGGCTCTCTGCTCAGCGGGGAGCCTGCTTCCTCCTCTCCCTGTCTCTCTGCCTGCCTCTCTGCCTACTTGTAATCTCTGTTGAATGAATGAATGAATGAATGATCTTTAAAAAAAAAATGTGCCCTACTGATGACAGGGGTATAGGATTATTCACTGTAGCACTGGCTATTATATAGCAAAGACTACAGACAGCCTAGATCAACAGAGAATAAATGGTGAAATGAACTATGGTACATCTATAAAGCAGAATGCTATACAGCTGTTTAAAACAACAGAATCTTTGTGTCCTGATATGGAAAAATCTCCAAGAATCCAACTAACCAGAAACAAAACACAGGGTCTAGAACAGTGTGCGTATAATTTTTTTAAAAATTAGGAGAAAAAAAAAAGACTACAAATTTGTATTTGATCATACTTTTCAAAAGAAACTCCAAAAGGACACATACGAAACTAATGAAAGTGGTTATCATGTCATGAAAGGACAGAGTTGGAGGGGTACTTTTACTGTGCATCTTTAAATATTTTTAAATTTTTGAAAGTCAAAGTATTAGGAACTCAAAAAATTATTAAAAATGAAAATTCTTAGTTGAAAGTTCTCACAAGTATGGGTGCCCAGGTGGCTCAGTCAGTTGGATATCTATCTCTTCATTTCGGTTTGGATCACGATCTCAGGGTCATGGGATAAAGCCCCATGTCGGGCTCCTGTCCTGGGCTGGCATGGAGCCTGCTTGGGATTCTCTCTCTCTCCACCACCACCATTTCTCTTCCCACCCCACCCCTGCTCCCACTCTCTCCTTCTAAAAAAAAGAAAGTTCTCATAAGTAATGCAAGATTTAAAAAAACAAAAGCACAACCTTTTCTTTCGGTCATTCAGACTTCAGACTCAATAGTTGCAAATATAAGGTTATTAAAGCATAGTTTATTTTCCCCTAGTTACCCACCTTGGCTTGCTTTTTGGCTTGCTTCTTTGCTTTCTTCTGTAAGTGCTTACTTGTTCCTGATGGAATGTCACTCCTTTCTTTCATGTAACTGTCATTATCTTTCTCCTCCTCGCTCTCTTTATCTTCATCCTCCATTGTCTTTTTCCAATTTTTATCATTTATATTTTTCTTACCACCCTTAAAATATGAGGCAAAAATAAAATTTTACAACCGTTTGGTGAAGAGATTTCATGTTACCTAGATATTTTTCTACGCTTACTTCACACTGGATTTACTTTCTACAATGCTTGAAAATATATCAAGAACAAACCTCATTCATCTCAAATACTGGAAAGCAATCTTACATACTGAGAAAACAAGCCAACAAACAAAACAGTAAAAAAAGCAACTTCACATAAATTCAGTAAAATTGAAAGGAATATCACGCATTTTATTAAGATATGTGCTGCATTCCACAGTAATTATGCCTCTATCTAACTGCGCTGTTTATCAGTAATTTACTTGTCCCACTACAGCATTCCTTTTTATCCTTTTCCTTCTTTCCGTGTAAATGAGAATTTTTAAAAAGGAGAAAATAAAGTAAATTTGGTAAGACTTTAATCACTAAGTAACACTGATTAAAGGGACCCTGAATTCATATGAAGCTGAATAACAATTTATCCAATATTCATAACAGGCTTTCTTCTTTCCAACCACTAGTTGGAGTCAAATTAATATGGCTTAAAACTGAAATACTCTCTATTAACATGTGTGAACTGAAGACTGTAAAGAATACTAAATAATGAAAAAAACAGTAACTTTTTAATATAAAGAAAACACTTCCCCTATGTGTCTACCAATCAAGCTAATTATCTACAAAGAATTCTAGACACATTATCTATCCTCTTTTAAAATAAAAAAACAGGGTGCCTAGGTGGCTCAGTGGGTTAAAGCCTCTGCCTTCAGCTCAGGTCATGATCTCAGGGTCCTGGGATGGAGGCCCGGCATCGGGCTCCCTGCTCAGCCTACTTGTGATCTCTCTCTCTCTGTCAAATAAATAAATGAAATCTTTTTAAAAAATTAAAATAATGGGCGCCTGGGTGGCTCAGTGGGTTAAAGCCGCTGCCTTCGGCTCAGGTCATGATCCCAGGGTCCTGGGATCCAGGCCCACATCAGGCTCTCTGCTCAGCAGGGAGCCTGCTTCCTCCTCTCTCCTCTCTGCCTGCCTCTCTGCCTACTTGTAATCTCTCTCTCTCTGTGTCAAATGAATAAATTAAAAAAAAAAAATCTTTAAAAAAAAAATTAAAATAAAATAAAATATTTACCCCAATTTCTATTTAAATCTTTAAAATTCTTCTGTCTCAAATACATTTTAAAAAATTCTCCCAAGGGCTAATGTACAAACTTGGAAAAGAGTGATAAGGCTTCCCTCATAAAATCTAACACAGGGGGGAAAAATATCTACTTAAATAAAATAAATTCAGTAAGTCTTACCTGATCATCTAAAACTGGTAGAGACAAATCAAGGAAAGATTCATGAACCAAGGAGACCTTAATCAACCAAAAAAGATAAATGTAAAAAGGAAAAGATTCATTTTAGACATTACATAGTAAGATTATGGTGGGAGGTTACATTTTAAAATAAATTCTTAAGAAAATGAAAAATTACACAGTGTTGAGGGCTTTGGGTTAGGAGAAATAAATTAAAATGTTAAGCTAACTTTTCAGACATAAGGAATTCTCACAGTCCCAGGAAAGAACTATGAAGATTTGCACAGCCCAACAAAGAAAACCTTATGAAACTAGATACTTGTTTTTGAAAGACACAACTGATGAACTATACTCTATTAATATTAATAAATAAATCCAGTCCACACTACATCAACTTACAGTTCTGCATTCATCACACATGATTGTACTAGTTAGTTCACCACCAAAGATGCGGTCCACGAAACTTGGTACAGATTTTTTCTTTTCATAATCTAGAAAGGAAAAAAAGGTTTATCAATTACCCTCATATAATTAACAGAATAAGTTAAAACTATTCACTTACCAATCTAACTCCAAAATTTTATTTTTAATTTCCTATCCCACAGGTTTTCTCTGTTCATAATTATCATAATTTTATTTTTATGCTATAGTCAGCAGCAAGTACTCCACTTTTGAGCATAACACAATTTAACACAATCATGTCTCATGAAAAAGAAAAAGTTCTTATCCCAGATCTGGTCAGTGGAAAATAAACCGTGCAAGTCAGTGAGACCTTCTACATATCAATATCCCCACTAATAAAATGAACAGATGGGGCCAAGCTGGATGATACTCTACATCACTTCTAGCTCCACCACTCTAATAATACTCAGAAGCAAATTTAGGAGAGAATGCACATAACTTGCTTTTAAACTCTAAGACTGAACTCCATTCAAAATCAAAACAAAAAACAAAACAAAACAAAAAATCAGGAAAATGTTTCAGACAAAATCTTCCTTTTATTTTTTTCTATGTTCCCAGAAATAATCTTCATAAATTTAGAATAAGACAATTTTACCACCTGGTCACGCAATTTTCTAAATACGTGAAATGTATAAGCCTTATTCAAATGATAAGTGTGTCCATCTATACAGAAACACTCTTGATGACAGCGCCAGCATGGCAGGATTCTCTCTGCTACTGGCCCAGCCCTAAAGGACACCAAGGAGGCAAACAGGTTCTATGTGTTGATTCTAAACTGTGCTTCAAAGGGGTGCCTGGCTGACTCAAGTCAGTAGAGCATCTGACTTTTGATCTTAGGGTCCTGAGTCCAAGCCCCACAAACACAAACAAACAAACAAACAACAACAACAACAACAAAAAACGGTGCTTTACAATATAGTAACCACTAGTCACTTGTGATGAATTAAAATTAAAGGTAAAAACTTAGCCCCTCAGTTGCCCCTGTCACATTTCAGGGGCTAAATGGCCACGTGTGTCTAGTGGCTACTGTATCAGCATAAATATGGAAGGGTTCCATTATCACAGAAAGTTCTATCGGACTGATCTGTGTTAAATCTTTAAATTCCACACAACAATAATAATGAAGTTGGCTTCGTGATTACAAACCAGCTACTGACAACTCACACAGACAAATGTAACTCACATATCACTGCTCATTAGAAATACAGTTGACCTTTGAACAACATGGGTTTGAACTGTGTGGGTCCACTTACATGCGATAAATACAGCACAGTACTGAATACAGCACAGTACTGAAAATGTATTTTCACTTCCTTATGATTTTCTTAATAACATTTTCTTTCCTCTAACTTACTTTATGTAAGAATACCGTACATAATACACATTATCAAAAAAATACATGTTACTTTACTGTTTATCAGTAAGGCTCCCGGTCAACAGTAAGCCATTAGTAGTTAAGTTCTTGGAGAGTCAAAAGTCATAAGTAGATTTTCAACTGTGCACGAATGGGGCGGGAAGAGACTGGTGTCCTTAACCTCTGCATGTTCAAGTGTCAACTGTGTAAGCTTTTGAAAAATAAAATTGTGATCTCATTTTCGCTCTATCTTTATAAATTTCACTATAATACTGCATAAAAATACACCAAAGTTAAATTTTTCAAAAATATTTACCTTTTTAAATCAATGGTGATAAAAATTATGTTAATAACTGAATTTGAAATACAAGTGCCAGAAATCTTGTCCTAAGTTACAGAAGAATTCAACTATAGTGTGTTAGTTCAAAAAGTCAGACATTACCTTTAACTTTATTTTTTAGCTCTTCATCCAATTTTTCAGTAGAATTACCAAATGCTTTAAGAATTCCTCTACTCACTCTCTAAAAGTAATAAAATGAATATATATATACTATTAAATTTTTAAAGTTTTATAGTTATTTTCCTTAGAAAATACGTAATCAAGTCAAGAAAGTGATCAAGAATTAGCTCCCCAAACTTACTGAATAAAAATCAGTTATTTCTAAAATCACATTTTTGAAATTAATTTAAGGAGCTAAAAAAATCACTAACCCCTGAACAAAGGCACTGCCTTACTTCAAGATTTTAATCTATTCAAACTAAAGCATTTCAGCCCATGCCCACCTCCTCTGGAAAGATCACTGAAATACTATGTCCTAGAAGCAGACTATTCAAATGAGAGCTATAGGGGAATCCAGCATTCAAAGCTGAGAGCCACCATTGCTGGGTGACCTTGAACCAGGTCCTGAACCTTATTTGCACCCTAGCTTCACAGTCTATGGAATGAGAAAATGATTAACAGCATCTAACTCAGAGAAAGGTTGTGAGGACCAAGTAAGGTAATTCACATAAGACTCTGAAAACAGTGCTTGATATAAAGAGCAAAATAAATATCATCACTATCACTTATTACGACTCATATTACTATTATTAATTATACTCAACATCCCCAAATACATTACTTTACATCTGGCAATTTACATTTTAGAACATAACTATGTTCCCTGACTCTTAAAAATGAACATACTTCCTAGACTCAAAAAGCTGTGTTAAATCACAGAGTAAGAATGAGCTGCAACTGGGAACTGTTTTGGGCGAAACATTTTCCAATACTCTGGAGCTCTCCTGGCACAGGATAGTACAACAGAACTCCTAAAGAATAATGGCCTAACCATCAAGGAAAACAAAGCATCATGATAAGGAGAATCATTTCTAATTCTCTTCATTCATCTTACTGATTAAAATATACCAGTTGAAAACACTGGTGTGGAAAAAAATTTTTAAATGCAATGGCCTCAGTAACTAGTTTTCATTGCTTTAATAACACTTAGGATGTTAAATGCCAGACAAGTTAATGAAGATGGGATTATAAATTATACTGGTCAAAATATGCTAACTTGTTGTTCTTCTGCTCTCATTCCATCCAATAAATAGCGAAGCAGCTCCTGGCTGTCTTGCTGCTGATAGCCTTTAAACCGTACTGCTCTACAGAAAAAAAGAAGACAAGACAGAAAAACACTGATGAGTCTACTAAAATAGGAAACTATTTTTACAAAATCTTAGGATCACATTCCAAATCTCAGAGTATTCTATTTTCTCAAAATTTCCATTTAGTATGACAACACCCTTAGCAGATTTAATTTTCACATGAAGTTCATGTTTTTTAATCCAAATGAAATAAACCATGCTGTAATATATATACTGGGTTGATTTTAATGCTATTGAATTTTTCGTATTATTTCTCAGCATCTCACTGATGCACTGAAAACAAAATCAAAGCAGATACTCACTTTTTACAGACCTGAGAAAAGAGTTCTTTAGGTGTCACGATTCCCTTTTTGGTCTCTTGCATCTCATTAAGAAACTGGCTCATGGCTAAAGTAAGAGGGCCTGGAGGCTCAAGGTTTATTTCTAAGGGTTCCTGAATATGGGAATAAAAATTACTTTCTTCAGTCAAAGTTTGGAATCATTTATATTACCAAAATGTAGCTAGTCAACTTGTTATTGCCAGTGTTCCTGATAGAGCTGTCCCATTTAAAACTTCAAAAATGTACATCAAAAGATGTAGAAAGTTTCTGTTCATTGACTATTTATAAAGAATTCAGTTCTACTGTTTTAGTTTTAGAATATCAGGAGCAGAGAACAGAAAGAACGGAAAGAGCCAGAGCAAAATGTGAATAATAAAAATGGACAGGATAAAATTCATTTTGCTACATACAATTTAAGCCACCTGAAAAGCTATTAAAAATAATAATGCCTGCCTAGGGCTTCGGGCCTGTCAACAGCTTTCCCAAGAATGATACCAAACACCAGAGCACAGCAAAACATGGCATACACGTAGCAAATAAATCTACAGGTTTAATCTATTAGCCTGAAAATATTTAACTCAATAGCCTAAAATAAAAGCAAAGAAAACAAGTAAAAAAAAAAAGTGAAAAGGAACATCAATTCTTTAAAATAATTTATAATTAGGATATTCAGAGAGGAAAATTACTGACTGTAAAAGAAAATCTTTAAGTACATACAGTTAGTGCCAAATCAGGTGGTTCAATTTTTACAATTGTTCCAGACATTTTTACTTCTTTCAGTAGTTCTCTCAGCACCGGTGTTTGTGACAAATTCTGGAATATGGGAAGGAAAAGAAAAGGAAAATTATTTAAAAGCAAATCAAGTATCTATTTTATCACTAAAATATTTAAATAATTCAAGTATTAAGTATCTAGTCTATCAAAACAGAAAATCACTATCAACACTTCACTCTTCGTTGTATCTATCTTTAGGAAATAAAAAGTAACAGCATGCTTTTCCCCAACTTTATTTGGCTCATAAGTTCTTCAGTTCAGAGCTTACTTATCACCTCAAAAGGGCACTGCCTACTATCCAACATTAAGTAGCTATATTACCACTACTAATTGTGACTAGGTATTTGTTTCTGTACTAGGTTATCCTGTGCTTCCCCCACCTGAGCACAAGTTCCGTGAAGCCAGGGCAATGTTTATTTTGAACTCTAATGCACCACCCCCAGTGCTTAGCACAGTGTTTTATAAAGTCATATAAAGTCAACATTTCCTTAAGTATTCTTCAAAAACTCAGAAATAAATTACTTGGGGAAAAAACTTAATACTGTAAGTAACAAGTATGCAAAAACATCCTATAATGTGAGGGGAAAAAATTTTAAAGAGGGAAAAAAATTAACATTGGCACCTGCATAACTGCATTGAAGAAACATGTATTTCCTAAATTACTGAGTCCTTTCACAGTTATTTGGGATGCAGAATTAGTGGAAGGATTTTCTTTAATCACGTTTTCCTTTTTCTCTCGCTCTTGTTCATTTTTACTCTCCTTTTCTAATTTTTTATTTTCAAGTTCAATGTTACCATCTTTTGCTGCTTTAAGGGAAAAAAAAGGAAAGAAAAAAGAGATTCAGCAAAATGTGTAATATAACTATACCAAATGCAAAGTTATACTTGGGACAGAGTACTAGAATTTGTAAATTTTTACCTAACATCATTATTCTCAGCTGTTTGATTTTAAATGTTTTCTAATAAATATAAGTAAATTACCATCACGAGAGAAAAACCAATGAAAAATATTCGAAAGTGATGGACGCATTAGTTTGACAAATGAAACCAAACACTGAATGTTTGGTATAAATCTTCCCCTTTTTACTGCAAGACTTTTTTTTTTTTTTTTTTTTTTTTTTTTTTTTTTTTTTTNTCATTTGACACAGAGAGAGAGATCACAAGTAGCAGAGAGGCAAGCAGAGAGAGAGGAGAGAGGAGGAAGCAGGCTCCCTGCTGAGCAGAGAGCCTGACGTGGGCCTCGATCCCAGGACTCTGGGATCATGACCTGAGCCGAAGGCAGCAGCTTTAACCCACTGAGCCACCCAGGCGCCCACTGCAAGACTTTTTTTTAATAAATGAGCACATCCTACCTTATGAAATTAGAGTATAAAGCAATCATGTAAAGAATGTGGGCATGAAATACATTTTCAAATGAATGCATCAAAAATGAATCCTGAAGTTAAGAACAAATAATTCTGGCTATGCAAAGATACTTCTGTGACCATAAAAATCAAAACAAGCTTAAAGCAAATGATGTATGCCAACCCAATCAACTTAATTATGCAAGAAAAAAAGCTGAGAAATATCTGGCCTTCACTTCTGTATCATCCAAACACAAATGTAACAAAATAAATTCAGTATGAGGCAGGTCTCTCTCAAGCCCCCTACAGAAAGAGCTTCACTGCTCATTACTTCAGACTTATCGCAGACTATCACATCTGACTAGATGATTTCTCAGATTCCCTTCTAACACAGTATAATAATCTATGTTCCCACTGTTTTACATTCTTAACCAAAAATAGTTTCACAGTTTAAAATCAACCATAATTCATTTTATTTAGGTATATGTAATTCTGAGTAGTATAGATACATTTAGATACATTAATAGATACACTAAGGTACATTAGTTAATATTACAGTATACATTAGATACATTAAGCTACATAGATACATTAAGTTAAGATTACAGTGTACATTAAGAAACAAATGATTTTACCTGATTTCGGAGTTGTAATACCAGCTTGTTTTCTAACATAATCAACCACTTGACCCAATCTGTTTGAACTACAATACTGGACCTCATCATCACATAGGTAACACCTGTGTCCCAAAAGAACACAGAGAAGAAAAGTGACAAACACAACAAAAAAGGCGACGAATTATAATTCTTGGAACCCAAAATGTATAACCACACAATTATTCTATTAATGAAAATGAAAATAAAAATTCTGTGTTTTCTTGAAGAAGACTATCCATGTTAACTCTGGTTTACTATTAGTAAAGTTAGCCAGAACTATGGCTACATATAAAAACTGCGGGAAAACTCCAAACATTTTACTGAAATGGCTATTTACAATATTAAAGTTTTTTCTACACATATTTCAAAATACAGACCTACATCGTCAAAATTTACAAGTTTTACAACTGACGGATGATATTCTGTGTAAATGTTTTTTAAAGATGTGAAAATCTGTTTTGATGATGTTACAAGAAATATACGTACCAGCCATTTATTTTCATGAAAATCACTGCCAAAATTTTATTATATTCTCAGTTCATCTGAAATTTGTTCTTAGTGTCCCAAATTTTCCATAATCACCCCACCACACGACATTTATAATATCACAATCAAGAAAAACAAAAGGGTGAAGATTCATGTCTTCTACATGCTACAATTTCTACATGTGTACAATACTAAGCAAAAGGTTCTTAAATATCACACTCTCAAGCCTTCTGAAAGTGATGGTATTTAATAAAATTTAATGGTACTTACAAAATACATATTTACAAAAATTTAAACTTTCTTGCTCCTTAAACACCTCCATTCTCCAATATTTCAAACAGTTACCAGTCAACTGACAGGCACAAGAGTTGAAACTTACCATACACTCCAGTTGTCCAAACTGAGAACCAGACAATGAGGTTCAGATCTTGGTGTCATATAGTGCTTCAAGGCATGTTGCTCCTGAGAATCTCTGCCACAGCCCTAGAGAATCATAATCATAAACCTCTAGCAGAACAGTGCTATCAGAACTGTTAAAATAATAAACTGTGACAATACTAAATGCTAGCAAGAATGCAGAGAAAGGGGCGCCTGGGTGGCTCAGTGGGTTAAAGCCGCTGCCTTCGGCTCAGGTCATGATCCCAGGGTCCTGGGATCGAGGCCCACATCGGGCTCTCTGCTCAGCAGGGAGCCTGCTTCCTCCTCTCTCCTCTCTCTCTGCCTGCCTCTCTGCCTACTTGTAATCTCTCTCTCTGTGTCAAATGGATAAATAAAATCTTTAAAAAAAATAAAAAAAATAAAAAAAATAAAAAAAAAAAGAATGCAGAGAAAGTTGATCACTCATACACGGCAGGCAGGAATATAAAACATTATGGACACTCTGGAAAACAGTTTGGCAGTTTCTTTAAAACTAAACATTCGACTAATATATAACATAGGAATGGTACTGTTGGATATTTTTCCAGAAAAATGAAATCATAAAAATGTGTTTACAAATGTTCATAGCAGCTTTATTTGTAATCACCAAATTTGGAATGAGAGCAGCCCAGACGTCCTTCAACAGAAAAGTAAAAAAAACTCTGGTATATCTATAGCATGAACTACTACTCAGTAATAAAAAAGAACTATTGATATACACAATTTAGATAACTCTTCAGACAATTATGCTAAGTGAAAAAAGCCAATCCAAAAATGTTGTATACTGTATGATTCTATTTATATAAAATTTTTGAAATGACAGAATTTTAGAAATAGGGAACAGATTAGTGGTTGTTGGGGGGTTGGGGGAGAGATGGCAGTAGGGATGTGGGTATAATTAAAAAAGGGCAGCATGTGGGGTGCCTGGATGGCTCAGCCGGTTGAGCATCCATCCGCCTCTTCATTTCAGTTCAGGTCTTGGTCTCAGGGTCATGAGTTCAAGCCCTGCATTAGCCTACTTTAAAAAATAGGGAGGCAGGGGGCAACATGAGAGATCTGTGTAATTTGACGGTACTTGGTATCTTGACTGTGGTGGCAGAAACATAAATCTAGACGGGTGACAAAACTACACAGTACTTGATACACACAACCGCACATGCACAACAAACATACACACAAATGAAGAGAAGTAAAACTAGGAAGAACTGTTTAAAATTGATGGACTGTATCAATAATAGTATCCTGGTTGTGATATTACACTACAGTTTCGTAAAATGTTCCACTTGAAGGGCACCTGAGTGGCTCAGTTGGTTAAGCATCTGCCTTCAGTTCAGAGCATGATCCCAAGGTCCTAGGATCGAGACCCCCATCAAGCTCCCTGCACAGCAGAGTCTGCTTCTCCCTCTCCCACTGCTCCTACCCGCCCTCACCCGCTCGTGCGCTTTCTCTCTCACTTGCTCTCTCTCAAATAAATAAAATCTTTAAAAAAAAAAGTTCCACTGGGGAAATTGGGGCAATGTATATAGGGATATCTCTGTATTCTTAGGGATATCTGTAGTCTTAAGGATATCTGTGTATTTCTTAAACTGCATATGAATCTGTAATTAGGCATGAATCTGTAATTAGCAACATGCCTCTGCCTCATCTTGAAGCTTCATGACAGGAATGCCTACCAGTCCAGTTGCCTAACATGTGAACTTAACTTGCCATAAATAACAGACAAAGAAATCCTGACCTTCAGTACCTTCAATACCTGTGAGCTGTTCTGCCCCGAGATACCATCCATGCCAAGACCCAGGTACTCATTCCCCCAGCTGCCACGAATGTGGCCTATGGACAGCTCACAGCTCAGTCTATCCATCCCCAGGAATTATCCTCAGTGTAATGGAGCTGCCTTGCCCAAGGTTAGTGCCCGTCTCCAGCGGCATCCCACATCCAGTGTTTAGTCTATGCACAAGTACAAAGCCCTGGTCCCTTGACTCAGTTCAGGACATCTCTGAAGGCCAGAATATACTGTGGGATCAGCTGAGGCCCCACAGCACTGCCTCTTACTTCAACTTCTCCCTCTGCTTAATCTTGCCTCCCTAACTCTCTTCCTGGTTGTGGTACCTGAGAACACTACCCAATAAACCACGTATACACAAACCTCAGTTCCCAAATCTGTTCCCCAGAGAAAAGGGCCTACACAAGCTGGCAGCCTACTCGCCCAAACTGTGGTTTTACATAATACCTTCTAAAATAAATTCAAAGAGTTTTACAAAATCCCATATTGATCAAAACCTAAGCATACCTGATGGCCACATTTAAGACATAGCCAAATTGAAGGGTTTTCTTCCGTTTCTTCTTCAGATTTATCTTTTACTTTATTGTCCGTCTTACAATCTTGGCAAACATTCCATTCCACATTCAATAAAGCCCTTTTCAAATTACCTTGTTCCAATCCTTTTCGAATGTGTCTGCACATAGGTTCTATTAAAACAAATAATAAAGGAGTATGTGAGATAAAAACGGCTTTCTGCAGTTGAACTCAAAACTTACTCTTCATTTGAACTTCAAAAATGAATTTATAAACTGTTAGATAATCTGAAAGGTTAAATTTTTTTGACATTTGAATATTATGACAATGTAAGAAAGAGATTTTATATAAATTTTAAATTTTGGCTTTTTGAAGTCCTAGGTATAAACATCACCATCCCAAATTCACTTCAATTTATTTATCTATTTCCTTTAAATTAAGGCCTTTATCATATTAATTCTTCTCTATCTTAAAAGGTTCACGAGGAAGGTCCTTTGTTAAGTCAACAATACAACTATCGCAAGCCCAGCACTGTGGTAGGGGTCAGGGAACCTAAAAAAGACCAAGCCACAGCTCTTCCCTTTAAGTAATATTCTGGCAGAAGCAGATAAATAAATAAATGTATAAGAATCTCCAAAATGGGGGCGCCTGGGTGGCTCAGTGGGTTAAAGCCTCTGCTTTCGGCTCAGGTCATGATCTCAGGATCCTGGGATTAAGTCCCGCATCGGGCTCTCTGCTCAGCAGGGAGCCTGCTTCCTCCTCTCTCTCTGCCTGCCTCTCTGCCTACTTGTGATCTTTCTCTCTGTCAATTAAAAAAAAAAAAAAAAAAAAAAGAATCTCCAAAATGTTAAAACAAACAAAAATAGTATCTCCAAAATGTGCTATAGCAGTACACAAAGGGCTAAAATCAATGAAGGTTACCTAAGATAGGGTAGGTAACATCTGTACAGTCTTATTAACAGTAAGAAAGTTTTCTGATATTAAGTACTTACTATGATCTGACACTGTGCTAAATGGTTTTGCATATATGATCTCATTTAATTCTCACATCCCCCTAAAAGAAAGACCACTATCCCCAATTGCAGATGAGAAAACTAAGATATAGTGCCCAAGATCACATAACTCCAGAATGGCTATGCCAGAATTTGGACTCAGGTCTTCCTGATCTCAAAGCTCACACTTTAAACTATGAACTCAGGGACTAAACAACTGAAAAGGCCGTATCCCACAAACAAAGGTATGGAGGTATAAAATAACAAAGTGCATACTGTCTCCTCAGACCGTCTTCTCACGCATGTGTAAAAACGAACAGCTGGAACTGAGACTGAAAACCCTGTTGGGACCAGATCAGTAAAGGGCTTTGCAAGTCACTCTAAAACACTTCAGTTGTTTCAGAGACCCAAGAGGCTCAGAAACCAGTCAAGTGGCACATTTAGCTTATGTACAATGAACTTAACCTGCACCTAGAGAAAATAAATACAAATGAGATCATACAAAAAAACTACTAAATCTCAACAGATGGTTAAAGAAACACAAACTTAAAAAAAGAAAATACTCTTTTTCAACTAGACAATCAGCAGATGTTTACAAATGATACTAGCCAGTGTTGATGACGTTAAGGGAAATGGGCACTTTATTTCACTGCTAGGGGGCCTGTTAGTAAAAAAAATTTTGAAGGGCATTTGGCTATAGAAGCAAAAGAGCCTTGAAAATATTTATGCCATTTATTTCAGCAATTCTACTTGTAAAATCTGTACTAAAAGACAGTTGGATGTGCAAAGAGATTTAGCTACAAAAATGTTTACTATCACTCCATTCATATCACTGAAAAGTTAAAGACTACCTAAATTTGTAACAGTGGGGAATTACATAATTATGAAACATGTACCCATGGTCCTTTACATCAATGGAGTATCATGTCATTAAGAATATTAAGACTATTAAATGACATGCAGACATAAACATTAAGTTAAAATGCAAATTACAGAACAATAATGTACACTTTGATCCCATTTGTACATATTAAAATATATGTCCATTTAGGGATATAAACATAACTTCAAAGATTCAATTGGTAAAATATACCTAAAGATTCAGAAGAATCATCAATTGGAACAGTTTTTCCCTTTGTCCGTTTCTTTCCCATGATGGCACTTTATGGATTACTTACTGACACAAAATAACAATCTAGAAAACAAGATAAAGTTAGCTTGACAAAAAAAAAAGAGTATGTTTTATATTTCTCTAGGCAATAGTAACTAAGCCACATATTTTACATGTCTATCACACTTTATAATTTACAAAGACCATTCACATATATCATCCAGTTTTCAGTAAGAACTCTGAAGTAGATAAAATAGTATTACCTGTTTTTCATAGCTTAGAAAACTGATTCTTAGTAAGATTAAGAGTTTTGCAATGAATGTAAGAGTCAGGAAAGAATCTGTGTCTTCTTATACAGATCTTAAAAAGTCTCAGCACTTCACACTATTAGAATTCAACTTTTCATTACACAAATGTGGAGTGGTGGTGGCATTCTGAAACAGAATAATGTCGCTTTCCTCTAAGCTATCTTTCTTAGTTCTGCAGTCTATGCAAATTAGACTGATAATTTCTCCAAGAAAAATCTGAAATAATTCTGAAGATAATCTACTAAAGGGAGTTAGAAAA
Source organism: Ailurus styani (assembly GCA_002007465.1). Taxonomy (NCBI): domain Eukaryota; kingdom Metazoa; phylum Chordata; class Mammalia; order Carnivora; family Ailuridae; genus Ailurus; species Ailurus styani. The sequence goes on from LNAC01000117.1 coordinate 882,850, forward strand.
TTTACAAATTTCAAAGTCAAATATAAAAAGCGATCCACTGTTCCACATTTTCCATACCAGAATTCCCTCTGGGTATTATCTAACTGAGAATTTATTACAACTGCATTCTCAACTGTTCACATTATTATATTACCGCCAAAATCAGTTTGGAAGACTATAACAAACCTACCTACACATCAAATCTTCATCTCCTTAGTCAACAATTCAAAATTAGAATACATGAAAAATGCTCAAAGTACATACAGATCTACCTAACTTTAAATAATAATGATTTTGAACCCCTGTACTTCACTTCGAATAACTTAGTGTCAAAATCACCTAAATGACTATAATAATAATTTTACCTCGGTTCCTTATTACAATTCTGATTACATAAGTGGAAAGCAGGACCTGGGAGACAGGTTTTGAAAACACTTCCCAATTAGTTTTGATACTTAGCTGTCATCTTGTCCCAGTTAAGGTCTTAGAAATATTCCTCTTTTAGCTCTTATTTGGTTAGTTAGTTAATTCAAAAGGTTTATATGAAGTGCCACATCAAGTAATTGTTAAACAAGGCTCCATGTTTACAAAATAAATGACAACTAACAACAAACAAAATAACACAAAGTATACAGGAATATATAAAACTAGGGTACTTTTTATGTACATTTTGTCACCCTAAAATAACATGTTACATAATTTATCTTCTCTAGAATTAGAGATTTTAAGGGGGAAAAAAAAAACAGTACCCAAGTTCTTGACTCCAATCCAACTCCCTCATATCCATGCTCTGAGCTGTATACTCACAGTCCCTTATAAATTGTCCTCAATGCTCTGGTAATCCTGATTCTCATTACTTCTCAGCAAAGAACCAGTAAAGTTTACTTATACCATGCTTTTGATCTTTAAAGCCATTTCATAAACATTATCTTATTTGATTTTCACAACCCTTTAAATGGAGTGTTTCGCTAAAGGAAGAAACTCAGAAACAAAATGACCGAAAATCACAGGGTGCCAGAGATGGAATTAAAACACAGATTTTTCAGTTCCAAGACCACCACTCTCTGCATTCCAGTCAAACCAGCCTCTCACAAAACACTGTGGCCCCACCTCTGACTTTGATTTCTAGTTGGGATGTTCTCTCCTCTAACAAAACCTTAACAATCCTCCAAGATGTTCATTTCAATTAAGCCTTAGGCAACCATTCTACTATAAATAAACCTGTCGACTGAACTTCCCCAACCTTTATAAGGTGATGCACTGTTCCTTCTGTCCTCTAATCCCATGGGCTGGTTCTTAAATCTTTGACCTGGACACGTGTTATTTCTCTATCTAGAATCTAAAGTTCTAGGAGAAAGAAATGGTTTTAGGTATCACTTCTGAATTGCCTAAAGCATCTAATATAGTGTTAGTACAAATAGAAATACTTCCCAAGAAATACTGCTTGCATTGAAACAGAAAAGGAGCATAGTACCTGAGATATAAAAGATGATTATAAGGTGCAAAGGTAGGTACACCTAAGAATGAAGCAAACAGGTTCCGGTGAAAAACAAAAAGGCAAAGAATGAAGAAGTCTCCAGTAGTGAAGACAGCACTAGCAAATCTGGTATGAGAACTGCAGCGGCCCAGACTTCAAAGAAAAACTTGAAAGACTAATTGTAACTACTTCGGTGAGAGGACACTTCAAAGCTGTGGAAAGCGGTACAATAAATCTTTAGCAGCTATAAAGGGCATCAAATGAGCCTAGAGAAAACAGCAGCGAGTACCATCACCTATAAAACATCAATTAAGTTTTTCAGGTGAGTCTTCAGATGAGAGTCAGCTTCTCAGCCAAATTACTCTTTCCAAGACTCCACACAAACTTTAAATCAAAGCCGGTCCCGCCGGTTCGCATACGAATCCAGTTCCCTTTCCTTCCCAGGCCTCCCATGTTTGCTCGGTTCCATTAAAAATGGAAGCGTTTGGAAAACTTTGTCAGCAGATCTTAAATACGGCTTTCAAGTCTGGCGTACATCTGACCTACCCTAGGTTCACTGAATAGTTTAGATGCCACATCCTGCTCTTCCTACTAACCACCACATGGACGCGGCAGCAAACCCAACCCCAACCTGTAGGGTGCTCCCGGCCTCGCGGCGCCCGCCACACCTCCCCTTCCCTTCCACCCTTCCAACTGCTCCGCACCCACGGGGGAGCTTTCGGGTCCGAGGTCGAGCAGGGCGCCAGCACCGACAACTCATTGGCCAGCTCCTGGAACGGACAGGACAGAAAGCCAATGAGAAAGCGGTACTGGGCCGAGGCCGGGTAACGTGCTCAAGGAAGAGGAGCCTTCGAGAAGAGCACCAGGTCAGGGCAGGAAATGAGGGCTCTCGAAACGCAGGAAGTTAGGCGAGCGGTGACTCCGAGTCAGTGGGAACAGAACTCACCCACGGCGACAGCGCCCATAACTGCATCCCCTAATGAGCCTGCGGGCTGGGCAGCCGGCTCCGTCTTCCTCCCGGTGACGGAGAGAGAGCGACAGAGCCGAAGCCAGACTGACCCCGAGAGAGCAACAGCTTCCGGTACGTGGCATTCTGGGAGGCGGCTTAGTCCCCGGAGCCTGCGGCCCTGGCGCTGTTTCACTGGCGTTTGCGCGCGATTCCTTCCGGAAGGTCAGATACAGCCCCTGGAAGAGTTTGTCGGTCAGTTCTACCCACTCTGGTGTAATTATGAGGTTATTTAGACGCTTCGGAAGCCTGAGTACCTGGTGGTGGTCACAGTATTGGAATCTCCTGGATGGGTTCCCTTATTCACATTACATCCGAGGGCTGGCTAGGAGGGTAACATTCACATTTCATGCCGTTCCCCTAATTATGCCCAATCGCCTTCTAAATGTTGAGTACGTAAATTGTCTTGAATTAACCTTGCGGACGGAAGGTAAAATTTTCAAACATTGTGTTTCCGTGAAAAATACGTAAGTGCCGCGCCTCCTGTGAAGTGAATTAAGTGAACAGGCTCGCTGCCCTAGGGTTTAGTCTTTTACAGAAAACACAACAATCGCTTGGAAAGAAAAAGGAAAGATGCAAACGCCAGTAGAAAAATAGGCAAGGGATATGAACAGGTAATTCACAATAAAAGGACAGTTGGTCATAAGAGACAGGAAGAAGTGTTCATCCTTATTGGTAATCAGATGATTAAGAAAGTGGCATCCTAACCTATCAAACTGGCCGGAGTCACAAGAGTTACATTTGACTCTTCTGCTCTTCACGGCTGATAGAATTTTTTAAGCTTTCTTTACTCAGCACACAGGCTTTTTTTTTTTTTCTTGTATTCTAAAACGCAGCCTTAGGGACATGGTACCACTTGCTTCCTCTACCTAGAATGCTGCTCCCCATGATCTTCAGTGGTTGCTATTTTATTGTAATTCTGTTCAGACCTTAAAAGCCACTTTCTCACAGAGAAATTGGCTGGGCTAACCACCTGATCACTCGCATCACTTTATTTCATGTCACTGCCCAGCAATTACCACTATCTACTATTTTTCTTTCATATTTACCTATATATTTCTTCCCCTGCCCCACACCCCCATACACACACAGAAACATGCAAATGTAAGCTCTTTGAGAGATGGGACATCTTTGTCTCGGTCGTGGCTATCTCTAGTACTCAGAACTATCTGGAACATAGTAAATGCTTACTAAGTACTTATTAAAGGACAGTTATTAGAAATGAAAAATTTCACAAGAGTGTTCCTAGTAGCCTTAGTCATAATAGCCAGAAACTAGAAACAGCCCACATTTTGAAAAAAGAATAGGAAAACTGTGGTATAGTCATAAAATGGGATTCTAAGCAATAAAAAGAAAATGTAGGCAAAAGAACATGGATGAATCTTTAAAATATTATAGTGAAAGAAGACTTATACAAAAGTACCTACTATGTAATTCCATGCATATGAACAGGCAAAACTAATTATGGCTGGAAAAAATCAAGTCATTGTCTCTTGGGGGTTCGGGTGGGGACTGACTGGTAAGGAGCATGAAGGAACTTTCTAGGATGATAGTAATGTTCTATATATTAATAGGATTTAAGCTACACAGGTGTATGCATTTGTCAAAACTCAACAAATACACATTTAAGATGTGCATTTCATTTTTACGTCAAAATTAAAAATCAAACGTTTGAATCTTAATGTTATGCAGGCTGAAGTACTTAGGGAGATGTATGCTAACGTCTGCAATTGCTTTGAAATGCATCAAAACAGATGGATTGATGAATGGATTAGATATATGAAAAAGCTGGTAGAATACAAGGTTATGTTAGTGTTAGAATCATGATACCATCAATTTCTTAACCTCGGCACTATGGACGGTTTAAACCAGCAAATTCTTTGTTGTAGGGGGATGTCTTCAGCATTGCAGAAAGTTGGGCAGCATCCGTGGACCCTATCCATTAGATGCCAGAGCACCCCTCTAGTTGTGACAATTCAAAATGTCTTCAGACGTTACCAAATTTCCCCTGAGGAGCAAAATTACTCCCTTCCTTTTTTCCTCCCTTGAGAGTCACTCCACTACTTTACTGTAAAATTCTCTCAACTTTACTGCATACTTGAAATCTCTCATAAAAACTGGGGGAAAAAGGAGGCACCTGGGTGGCTCAGTTGGTTAAGTGTCTGCCTTCAGCTAGGGTCATGATCCCAGGGTCCTGGGCTCTAGCCCCACATTGGGGTCCCTGCTTGGTGGGGAGCCTGCTTCTCCTTCTGCCTACCACTCCCCCACCTTGTGCTTTCTCTCTCAAATAAATAAATAAAAGTTTTAAAAGTTGGAGAAAAAAAATTAATGACATTAGAAAATGCCCACAAAGCACCAAGTCAAAGATGCAGCTATCAAAACGTATGTACTAACCCTATTTTCATAAAAAAGTTGTGCAAGTTATCGATACCTTATACCAAGAAGTATGTTCACAAAAAAAATCTTAAGGTTTTTGGGCGCCTGGGTGGCTCAGTGGGTTAAAGCCTCTGCTTTCGGCTCAGGTCATGATCTCAGCGTCCTGGGATCGAGGCCCGCATCGGGCTCTCTGCTCAGCAGGGAGCCTGCTTCCTCCTCTCCTTGTCTCTCTGCCTGCCTCTCTGCCTACTTGTGATCTCTCTCTCTGTGTGTCAAATAAATAAATAAAATCTTTAAAAAAAAATCTTAAGGTTTTTAAAATGAATATGTAACATAAAGAAAAATTGCATTCTCTATATTTAGTTTGTGAAGGAAAAAAATTAAATTACTCTCATGGTGGAGTCGCCTTCAAACTGTCCTTTTATTATCAGAGACAAATTTCTTTTTTTTTTTTTAAATTTTTTTTTTTTAATTCATTTGACACAGAGAGAGAGATCACAAGTAGGCATAGAGGCAGGCAGAGAGAGAGGAGGNCGCTGAGCAGAGAGCCCGATGTGGGCCTCGATCCCAGGACCCTGGGATCATGACCTGAGCCGAAGGCAGCGGCTTTAACCCACTGAGCCACCCAGGCGCCCGCAGAGACAAATTTCTATGCAATAACACAATATTTCCTAAAATTGCCACGACCACCATCCAGGCTCACCTCTCCCTAATGCCTTCCTATTGAGAAGCCAGAAGCATCCCTATTGTGTGGGAAGATACCAGAAACGCAGAACAGGGAACCCCACTCCCACATATTGAATCCCAAGCTACATAAAACCGAACGATTCCTACCCACTTTTGAATTTGAGGAGCGTTACTTTAATGGACCATTCCTTGACCCAGGAACCAGTGCCATCTGATACTTCTTCGTGACAGTGGCAGCACCTGGGAAATGCCAACAGGGTGGAATTTGAACTCTGCGACTGAAGAGGCATATGGCATTGCCAAGAATTCCAGCCTCCGAGCACCTGCCGGGACCAAACAGCCGGGACCAATGGGCTTCCTGGGCGTGTGGCCCCGCGCGCACGCATGCGCCAACCCGAGAGGGCGTTGTCTCATTTCCCCTAGGCCGCGTCGCCGGAGTGGTTTGGAGGCTTCGGATTGCCTAGCACTGGAAATCTGAGGCTTCCTCTGGGTGAGACCTGAACTCTCCGTGCAGTCAGAAATTCCAGGGTTTCAGCACCGAGGGGGTCCCTGGCCCAGGTGAGTCTTCAGTGTACTGCTGCCCAGCCGGACCGGGGATTTCCCGCGTGGCAGAAGCCCGTTTCTCCCTCGGGGAGCTTGGCGACGTCGTGCCCCCGCCTTCCCCGCGCGCTGTGCTGCTCATTGGTTAGAGCCGGCTTTGGCTGTTCCTGACCCCGCCCGCAGTCGGGACCTTCCCTTCCCACTCTCAGTTGTTAGGGGCGACGGCGCCTGCGCACAAGGTTTCGGTAGTGGTCTACACTTGGCCGGTGTTAGGGCTTGTGCTCCCTGCACCCGCTCTGCTCCGTAAAATAAAAATCTGCGGGGGAAGAAAACAATGATTCCACTTGGGAAACTCAATTTTCATCCTATGTTCGTACAGCTTTCACTGCAATTTTGAGTCTGAAGAGTCTCTTGAAGGGTTTTTTTGGTTTTGGTTTTGGTTTTTTCATTGAAATCTTATCTATGAAAATAACTGGACAAGTAAATGATATACCTGTAACATCATTCCCATAGTTGTTGCACACAGGTCTCTTGGCCCCAAACTTCTTTACTGCGTCTATTTTATCTTCCAGACCTCCAAACCCAGTGGGACTTTCTCCTAGCTTCATTCACTCAGTAAGTGACAAAACAAACATGCCTTTAAATATATGCCTTTAAATTTATGCCTTTAAATTTATGCCTTTAAATATATTGGTTACTCCCAAAATTACATCTCCAGCCGGATACCACATAAATTGCGTAATTGTTCATCCAGCTGCCTGGTGAACATCTCTATTGAGTAGGTGTCTTTTTTTTACAGTGTTCCAAGATCCATTGTTTATGTACCACACCCAGTGCAGTTCATGCCCTCCTTAATACCCACCATCAGGCTCACCCATCCCTCCACCCCTTTCCTCTCCATAACCCTCGGTTTGTTTCTCAGAATCTACAGTCTCTCATCTTTCCTCTCCCCCTCCAATTGAGTAGGTGTCTTAATAACACTTAATTACACAGTATTTCTAAAACCAGGCTTCAGGGCGCCTGGGTGGCTCAGTGGGTTAAAGCCTCTGCTTTCGGCTCAGGTCATGATCTCACCGCCCTGGGATCGAGGCCCGCATCGGGCTCTCTGCTCAGCGGGGAGCCTGCTTCCTCCTCTCCCTGTCTCTGCCTGCCTCTCTGCCTACTTGTAATCTCTCTCTGTGTCAAATAAATAAATAAAATCTTTAAAAAAATAAAAAATAAAAATAAAACCAGGCTTCACGTGTCCACCACCTTCCCTACCTAAATGCCAAATCCATCCTTCCAGTCTCTTAATGCCTTGGATTCATTCTTATATCTCACATATAATTTGTCAGTAAATCCTGTTTGGTTCTACTCTTTCTATATGTCCCGAACTCGAATGTTGCTCACCACCTGGACTACTACAGCCTAATCCAAGCCACTGTCATCTCTCCCTGAGTCATTGTAGTGCCTCCCTGCTCTCCCACCTTTTATCCTCATTCCCATGCACATTTCACAGCATCAGATGTGGGCCTCTCCATTAGTCAGTCAGACCCCTGCAGTGGCCTTCCATATCAGACAGAATAAAATCCAAAGTCCTGGCCATGCCCTCTGAGACCTGACATAAACTGCCCCACATTTCCTCTCTACTCTTGCCTCCTAAAATCTTGCCCCAGGCTCCAGCACCTGGTCTAGCACTTCCTTGCCACAAGGCCTTTGAACTTGCTGTCCTTCTTGCCTGGAAAAGGCATTTTATGTGTGTGATTTTTGAATTTTTTTATGATTTTTGTTCATCATTAGAGTCTTAGTGCCAAGGACAATGCTTGACACACAATAGGTGCTCAAGACACATTTGTAGATGAATGATGAATAACAACAGCAGCCACTTTTATAGTATTTACTCTGTTGCCAGGCACTGTTTGAAGCACCTTCCACACACCATCATTTAGTCCTCACAGCCAACCTATCATCCCCATTTTAGACATGGGGAGACTGAGGCACAGAGACATTAAGCCAACTGCCTAAGGTCACACAGTTGTTAAGTGCACATTGGCAGTTTAAGTAGCAGAGTACATATTTAAAGCACTATGATAAAAATACAAAATAAATTCACTTCCTCTAATAACCATCTAGCCATCTAATAACCTCTAATAACTATCTAACCTCAACTTTAAAAAAGATTAGAAAAGCTATTCATAGAATTCCAATGAGTTCAGGGATTTTGAATACTGACATGAATATTTTTTTTATTTTTTTTATTTTTTTTTTAAAGATTTTATTTATTTATTTGACAGAGAGAGAGATCACAAGCAGGCAGAGAGAGAGGAGGAAGCAGGCTCCCTGCAGAGCAGACAGCCCGATGCGGGCCTCGATCCCAGGACCCTGGGATCATGACCTGAGCCAAAGGCAGAGGCTTTAACCCACTGAGCCACCCAGGCGCCCCTAAATATTTTTTTTAATAACAGCAAATATATAAGGATGTCAAATGAAAAGAGGATATAAAATATATGAAGTGACTGGTTAGTAAAGAAAACATTGTGTTTAAAGAAGGGAGAAGTGCTTGCAGCTCTAACAGTTTTTGAAAAGAACTCAGAGATGATGGGTAACATTGGTAATATTTAAACTACTTATATTAGGGTAGCTAGGTGACAAAGCAGGGAATCCTCATCTGTTCTGTCTAGAAGAGAACTAACTAATATTAAGTCGGTGGGGGGGTGGGGAATCTGAGGTCATATAGGTTTGGGATACTCAACATACTAAAACTTCCTAGAAATTCACGATCCGTATTGGTATCTAACAACAGACCTTGAGAAGCCACACACTAAAAGTGTGCCCCTATAATTTACTGTCCAAGTGGGGTTATTTTTATTTAAGATAAATACTAGTCAGGAAAATGGGATGGCCGACAGTCACCCTAAAGAAACCTGTTAAACTTTGTGTCATTCAGCATTTCAAGAACTTGTTTAAGCACAAGTGCTTTGTGTAATTTTTTTTTTCCCCTAGCATGGCACTGACACCTTGATAAACAATGTTTTAATGACTTCAGTTGAAAAAGTACTGGGGTTAGGAACGATGTGTTGGCATTGATTTATACTCTGGTCTGTGGAGACAGCCCAATGTGTGCAAGAGTGCTTCGTATTTTCCAGATTCCTATCCAGTTAATTGTAATGAACTCAACACCCCACCACATTTAGTCATTCTTATAATCCTTGCTGTGTTCTTGATAGGACCCAATACAGTTATTGATCTGTCACTTGTGACTAATATATGTTTCTATTTAAGTAGAAGAACTTTTTTTATTCTTTAAAACTACCGTACAGTGAACTTGCTAACTTGTTGACCAAATACCATTTTCTAATATTAAAGAAACGATCCATACTGAATGGAGTGAAGAAGATGTAATAAAGGGAGGACATGTTCTTAGAGGGCTTGATAATGAGTCACCCAAGGCATCCTTTGTGAACTGGATCCACTCTAAATGTGTTGGCATTTTGAGCTACCAGTCTGTGAAACCAACAGCCAGATCATGAACTGTTATAAATTGACTCCACTAAGTAGCTGTCAGGGTCTTCAGCTAGTTTGCCTTCAACTGAGGGAAACCTAACACACCCCCAGTCCTCCTCTCAGACTACAACATTCTTACCCAGTCATGGATTATGTCAGCATATTCCTAATAAATAGTTGGTGCTCTCCTGCATGTCTGGGTAGACCTCTGTTAGACACTGCATATGATATGTGTAATGACAACATGGAGCATGAGTTGATGGAGGCAGAGTCCAGGTAAGAGGAGTCAAGGTTCTAGAAGGAAATAGATACACTCTCAACTTTGAAATTTTGAAGAGATTGCTTAATGAAGGGACTGTTTACAGAGGTGTGGCCAGGCATTACTGCCCTTAGGCCTGGAAGATGTGCTGGAGCTGAGGAAGAAGGGCTGTCTACAAAAGCTATGGTCTTAAGGGGTCATGCCATTGTCAGAATTCCACCAAAACAGGAAAGGTGTAGTGAAGAAATACCCTGGCTTCTTTCTCCTCCCATCCTCCCCCTTCCTGCCAGAGCGTTAGCTGAAACTAACCACAAGAAAAAAGAATGGAGTAATATAAGCTGTGGAGGTCAGTTTTTCAGAGTCCAGAGTAGGGAAAAGAAGGACCAAGAATGTGTTTAGGGGACAAATAAGTAACTAGCAGAAAAGAAAATGGTCCAAATAACGAGCCCCTGAATTAGGCCTTTGTGGTCAGGATTGTGAGGAAGGGACAGACCTTTCTTCTCTCCCCACTATGCTTCCTTCTCCATTTGTCTAAGTCTTAACCTATCTTTGAGGCTTGACTCAGGGTCACCTGGCTGGCTCAATCAGAAAAGCATCCAACTCTTGATCTCAGGATTGTGAATTTGAGCCCCACACTAGGTGTAGAGATTTCTTAAATAAAACTTAAAAAAAAATTGGAGAAAATGTTCAACTCAGATCCTGTCTCCTTCCTTAAATCTTTCCTGATAGCCCATTTCATTGACATGTACTCCTCTTAATCCCCACAAAAATGCCTATACTAGTCATTTAACACTTAGCCTTTTTATCTACATTGTTCTATATCTTACTAGATAATATGTCCTGATCCTCACACTAAATAGAAAGCTCCAGGAAGGAATGAAGGATGAAGCTCTCCATATAGTATTTACTCAATAAACATTTACCCAAAGATGAGAAGGAATTCCATGAAGATGCCATTAACCAAGATAATGGTGTTTGATTTCACAGAGTAAATTCTCTTTGAGAAGGTAAGCCATGTTTCCTTTGGAATAATGGGACTGTGCTCTGTTTTTCTTTTCAGAGTGTAACTCTTCTTTTTTTCTGAATTCAGAAACACTACATACTAATCCTAAAATTTCAAACAATAAAGAAGCATACAAATTAGTCCTTCCCTTCTTCCTTCTACCCACATTTAACAAGCTAATTTGGTGAATTCTCTTTCTGACTTTTTTCATGTATGTATAATGATATAACAATGAAAAATATCATACCTATTTCTATTCTTCTACAATCTACCTTTTTAGGTAACTGTTTTATCATAAATATCAGTGTTAATATATATGTTTTATTGATCTCTTAATATTCTGTTTAGACATATATTTATTTAACTAGTCTATTGTTGAACATTTAGGTCATGTCTGATTTTTTTATTGTAGATAATAAACAGTGAACATCCTTATAAACACCTTTTTTATATACTCTCTGATTTTTTCCTTAGATCAGCGTCACAGAATTATATCAGCTTTCCTTACACCAACTTTTTCTTCTGTAACAGTTACCAGATGTTAACCACCACTGTGTGTGTGTGTGTGTGTGTGTGTGTTTGCATACATATACTAATTCAGTAAGTTAAAAAATATCTTGTAGGAGGGACTTCCACTTTTGGAACAACAGAGTAGATTTATTTTTCCTAATTTGTCCAACTAAGTACAACTAAGGATCTTGGACACTATTTATAAAACAAACACAGAAGACTGAAAAGTGAAGGGGAAAACAGACCAACTAGGGACCTTGGGAGCCAAGGAAGGACACAGTGGTGACTTCCTTGGTTATTCTTTTTTGCCTCAAATATCTGAGACTTGATTAAAGAAGCAGCAACCCAGAAATACCAAGGGTAGAGACCAAACAAATTGTAAAGCCTCAAAAAACCCTGCTCTCTCTAGCTAAAGTACCAAGAAATATGCAGCTGAGCAAGATGGAAAACACTTAGATAATAAATGTTCTATACCAGGTAAATACCAAAGAAAACCCCGTGGCCTCTCCCCTACTGCACCAGCAAAGGGAGCCTAGATTCCACCTTCACTGAGCTGTAATAAGCACTTTAATGCCCACTCCTTGTCAGGATGGTATCAAAAAAATCTGATTAGGGATCTAGGACTTTCCTCTCTGCCTGGTGATAATGAGGACCTTACCAGAGTTTAGTGTCAAACCCATGTCAGATCCATGTCAGACCACATGGGGAGCCTATACTTCCACTCCGATGCAGTAGTAACAAGGCATCCCACCTTCCCCTGCTAGAGTGATGTCCAGGAAATCTTGTGGGGAGTCCAACTTTCACCAACACCTAGCATTAACAAAGTGGCCCATCAACATGGTGTTAGTGGAGGGCACATGGGTGACAATAAGGGGGCACTTCCACCCCTCCCAGGCAAAAGCCCCCCTTTGTTTCTCCCTTCTGAAGCAGGGTGTCAGAAAAAGTATCAGAAAAAGTATGCTAAAATGGAAGATTTGAGTAATTTTCAAAGTGTCATAATACCTAAAATGTCCAGATTAAATAAATTTAAAAAATCATTCATCATAGCAAAAACAAGAAAAATCTCAAACTAAATGAATAAGACAATAAAATAGATGACAATGCCAGGATGACAGAGATGATAGGATTATCTGAGGAAGTTTTTTTTGTTTTGTTTTGGGTTTTTTTTTTTAAGTAATCACCACACCCAATGTGGGGATTGAACTCACGACCCTGAGATCAGGAATTGCACGTTCTTCCTACTGAGCCACACTTTCTCTTACAAATGAAATTAATTTACCTAAAAAAAAAAAATCCTACTTGATTAGCATCTCAGTAAGCTTTATAACCCTGGAATGGAGAAGACTTCTCTAACAAAGATTCAAAGTCCAGAAACTATGAAAGCAGAAGTGGATGAATATGCCTACTTAAAAACTCATGAATGGTACATACAGACACAAAACACCATAATAAGACTATGTATTAAGAATTCTTTTAAAGAGTTTCTGGGGCAGGGGGTAGTTGTGGAGTGCCTGGGTGGCTCAATCAGTTGGGTATCTGCCTTCAGCTCAGGTCATGGCCACAGGGTCCTGGGATCAAGCTCCAAGTTGGGCTCCCTGCTCAGTGGGGAGTTTGCTTCTCCCTCTCCTTCTACCCCCTCCCCCACTCATGTGCCCTCTCTCTTACATACATACATACATAAATAAAATCTTTTTAAAAATTAATAAAAATAAAAGGGGGGATATGTAAAAACTTAAATGTCAGTATGGCAACTTTTGGAAGGCAACCTGGCAATAATCTAAAATTTTGTACCTATTGACCCAACAAGCCACCTCTACAAATTTATCGTTGAGAATACAGTATTAACAGTTTGCCAAACTGTATATATAAAAAGAATTTCTATTAAAGAAACGTTCATAATATCAAATGTGTGGAAATAACTCAGGTGCCCATCAATAGGCAAAGACTGCAATAAATTATGACACATTGACATGATTCAGTATGACAGTCAACCGCTAGAAAAAGTAAGATAAATCACTATGTACTGACAGTGAATAGTTCTTTGACATATATTTGGAGGGGAAAAAGATATGTTATATGATCGCTGTGGATACATTTTGATTATATGTCTCACTCTTTACATATATTTAAAAATTATACCACCATATATTTTCCATTTATGTGTATGATGCCTAAAATTTTTTCTATTTCTGTAACACCAAAACTCTTCGCCTTCCATGGGAGATTTAGGCAGGTAGGGGAAGAGATCACCAGCTGAAACTTTATCTTCATTTTTTAACCTTCTACCACTTAAATTTTATAACTTAGTACTTTTTTTTTTTAATGTTAACAGGTTACTCGAGTTGTGGGATTGTTAGCATATTTTCTCTTCTTCATATTCTTCTGCTTTTTTAAAAACTAATAAACTCTAATATTAAGAGAAAAATATTAACCATCCACAAAACTTTCTTATTCTGTTCATTCTAGGTTTCCAAAGTAACCAGTCATAGCCTCTCTCCTGGCTATATCATTTATTTGGCTTTTGACTACATAATTAGTTTACTTCAGTGAAATTGTTCAATGTGGTAGCTCAAGATTCCAGGTCAACTGTCCAGATACACAGGAATTTGATGCCTGGTTATTATTATAGTTTTATGGTTTTCACTGGATTGGCCCATAGTTTGGATCCTTAGTATATTACCTCTGTTTAAATTTCACATTTTACAAAGAAATCAAACACACTTTCAATAAAGACCTATATTGATCTATTGAGTTCTCCCAAGATTCTATTTGTAAATTATCTTTCTTATCCTTACCTCCTTAGAAATCTACGGATATCCAAAAATGATTGAGATTGAACAGGCAGAGGCTCAGCTCTCTGAGTTAGACCTGCTATCCAGTATGTTCCCCGGTGAGAATGAGCTCATAGTGAATGACCAGCTGGCTTTAGCAGAACTGAAAGATTGTATTGAAAAGAGGACGATGGAGGGACGGTCTTCGAAAGTTTACTTTACTGTCAATGTGAAACTGGATGTATCTGAGGAAGCAATGGTAATTCAGTTTGCTTTTTGAAGAACTGTCAAGCCTGTCAAGATTTAAAACACCACTTAGGGCATTTTCTTTTTCTTCTCACTCTCTTTTTTTTAATCAGGTGATGTTTTCTCTGGCCTGTATTCTTCCCTTTAAATACCCTGAAGTTCTGCCTGAAATTACTGTCAGGTATGTTACAGAAATTGGCCAACATCAAAGGTTAAAATTAACCTGAGAATAAAAGCAATACTTAAGTTTGTTTTTTGTTCCAAGAAAATTGACTTCATTTTTTTATTCCATATCTTTTCCATCAGATCAGTATCACTAAGTAGATCCCAGCAGACTCAGCTGAACACAGATCTGACTGCATACCTGCAAAAGAATTGTCTGGGAGATGTCTGTATATTGAATGCCACAGAGTGGGTTAGAGAACATGCTTCTGGCTATATCAGCAGAGACACCACACCTTCCCCGGCTCCAGAAAGTACATTCCAACCAGTTGATCTCATTCTCACAAGACTGTGGATCTACAGCCATCACATCTACAACAAGTGTAAAAGAAAGAATATTCTAGAGTGGGCAAAGGAGCTTTCCCTATCTGGATTTAGCATGCCTGGGAAACCTGGTGTTGTTTGTGTGGAAGGTCCACAAAGTGCCTGTGAAGAATTCTGGTCAAGGTTTGCTTTCACAAATGTTGTATGTCGTGTCAGTAACTTTAGTAGTAAACAAGGTACAAGAGATGTGGAAATTAGTATGTCCCTGGGGTTGTACCTTATGAGGATTCAGTCTCAATCTGGGGATAAAATAGAGCTCACATATGATCAGCATCACCCCCTTCCCTGACATGGTCACACAGGAGATGTTCTGTAAATAGCTGTTTTATTGAGCCCTTGTCCAAGATGTTATGATCTCCTTCATTTCCATAGATCAGATTCTTCTCAGTGATGTGATAAGCCGTGCATACCCTGTGAAACAAAGGGGCTTCTAATCTTCTCATTTCTGCACTGACATCCTACATGAGTTTCTAAGAAGTCTCTTTGGGAGTTTGAGATACAGCAATTTCCACATTTCTAAAATGTTGATTTGAGGCAGTAGCAATCAATGAGTTTTGGGATAGGATCTTGACCAGCATCATATTTGATTAAAATAAATCCCTATGAGATAAAAGTAAATTTCTTTACTTCTGGAAAAAGGCATCAATAAGTCTGTTTTTATAACTTCTATTCTCAATGCTCTAGAAGACAAAACACATTTACAATGTGTCTACTTTGAAAATTTCTTTTCAGACTCAGAAAATTAAACTGGAAGAGAATTTTAATTCGCCATCGAGAAGACATTCCTTTTGATGGTATAAATGACAAAATAGAAAGACAAAGAAAATTTTCGGGTTTTGAAGAAAAAGTGTTCAATGTTCATGGAGCCAGAGGAAACCACATGGACTTTGGTCAGCTGTATCAGTTTTTAAACGCCAAAGAATGTGCGGATGTTTTCCAGATGTTCTTTGGTGTGGAAGGACAGTGATTGGCAGAGGAGTAATGAAAGTTTTGTCACTATTGGCCTTTTGGTTTCCCCCCCAGTCTTTCTTGAAAGATGAAGTAATTTGAGGCACCCACGTGGCTCAGTGGTTAAGCATCTGACTGATTCAGGTCATGATCTTGGGGTCCTGGGACCGGGAGCACCCATCAGGCTTCCACTCAGCTGGAAGCCTGCTTCTCTCTGCCCCTCCCCCAGCTTGTGTGCTGTCTTTCAATCTCTCTCTCTCAAATGAATAAATAAAATCTTTAAAATAAAAATGAATTTAAGTATAAGATATCAAAAGAGAGAAGAGCAAGTTAAATGGTCCTGTCTGCACTATATAATTTGAAAAACACAATAAAAGCTGTAAGAAGGGTGCCTGAGTGGCTCAGTCAGTTAAGCGTCCATCTCTTAACTGTGGCTCAAGTCATGGTGTTGTGGTGGGATTGGGTCAGAGTTGGGCTCCGAGCTCCGAAGTGAGTCTGCCTGGGATTTACTTTCTCTCTCTCAAATAAATCTTAAAAAGAAAAAAAAAAAAGCTATAAGAAACTAGTTAAAGGTGCCTGGGTGGCTCAGCTGGTTAAGCATCTGCCTTCAGCTCAGGTCATGATCCCAGGGTCCTGGGATCAAGCCCCACATCAGGTTCCCTGCTCAGTGAGGAGTTTGCTTCTCCCTCTGCCCCCCCACCCCCTCAGCTTGTGCTCTCTCTCTCACTCACTCTCTCTCAAATAGTAAAATAGTTTTTTAAAAACTGTAGTTAAATGTTAGGAAACATAGATTTCTTAGATTATTACCAATAATTATATATTTGATATATAAACATTCCTATTAGGTAAAATTGACCAATATGATTGCACATACATTTATTCCACAATGACAATCAGTCAGTGTCCTAATTTGATAATATATCTTGAACTGGAATCATCTACAAAAAAATAATGATAAATTCTGAAAAGAAACTATTAGTCCCAAATCAAACTATGGCTAAAAATTAAAAGGATTGGGGCGCCTGGGTGGCTCAGTGGGTTAAAGCCTCTGCCTTTGGCTCAGGTCATGATCTCAGGGTCCTGCGATCGAGCCCTGCATCGGGCTCTCTGCTGAGCAGGGAGCCTGCTTCCCCCTCTCCCTCTGCCTGCCTCTCTGCCTGCTCGTGATCTATCTCTCTCTCTGTCAAATAAATAAATAAAATCTTTAAAAAAAATTAAAAGGATTATTAGAAAACAAGAGTGGGCAGGAAACATTGGCCACACATCCACTTTTATCTGTAAAAGTAATTCCTGTACAAATCTTTTTTTTTTAAGATTTTACTTATTTATTTGAGAGAGAGAGAGAGAACATGAGAGAGAGTACGTGAGCAGAGGGAGGGGCAGAGGGAGAAGCAGACTCCGCTGAGCACCAAGGCAGAACTTAAAACTCATCCACTTGGACAGATGAAAAGACAGGTTGAAATGATGGTTGAAATGAAAGTAAAGGAAGAGGAAGTACTCACCAAGTCTGCAGGGCAGTTCAGAGTCTAGATGAGAAGATTCAGCCCCACGTTGTCCACCAAAATGATGTGGATTGGAGTGATGGGGTTCAGAGGCCATGGTCAAGAAAGATTTCTTGAGACACCTTTGGTGCAAAATGGTGGTTTTATTAAAGCACAGGGACAGGACTCGGCAGCAAGAGCTGCACTAGGGTTGTGAGGAGTGACTGATTATATAAGATTTTTCTATCCTATGGAGGGGAGGGTGATGTTAGGACTCCAGGAAATTGAGTCTATAGGTTTCTGGAGATTAATTTTTTCTTGTAAATCATTAAGACAGTTGCAAACTGATGGAGACTCATGTCCTACATGATTGTAATCTCTATAGGTTAACCACTTGTTTTTTCCTTTCTTTTCTTCTTAGGCAGCCAGGAGTGCCTGAGGAATGTCACAAATATCCCCACCACCACCCCGCCCCGGGATGGGGTGGGGGTGGGGGGGCTGCAATTTTTGTGCTGCAGTCTTGTGCTTTGCCTACAGCTTGCCTTTTGCTCCCTAATCAATGAGATCATAACCTTTTTCGGTTTTGTTTTGTTCTATTTTTGTTTTTGTTTTCCAATCAGCAATGCTATTATGAGCATCCTTTATGTCTTCATGTTAGATTTCCAAAAGTGGGAATTCACTCTTAAGCCCCGGATTTCTCTTATCAAATTGCACTTATGAAGGATTAAGAAATGAAAATTGCAATTCTTCTGAAAATTCCTTTTCTCTAGATTTTTATCATGATTACTATTTTGTCATTTTTTTAGATGGAAAATATACATTTTATGTTATCTTCATTTGACTTTTAGTGTGGGTCAATCATATTTCCTTTGTGGTAAATGCCTATTCATGCTTTACTTATTTTACTTAAATGGGCAGCCTCAAAATATTTATTTGTAAGCATTTTTTTTTAACAGCAAGCATATTAGCCACTAGTTAATGTTGCAGGCTTTCCTATTTGTTTTTTCTGACATAGGGGGAAAATTTTTTTTTATTTAATATATTTAAATGCATCGATAGTTTTCTTTTCTTTTGGATTATCACCTGGGAAGACTTTCTGTTGGTTCAAAACCTTGGGAGCTTCCCAGGTATAATCTGAGAGGCCACACCTCCCCCATCCACTGGGAGGGCAGAGAGGAAAGGAAGAGGCATACCACTCCAGAGTATTAGGTGGCATGTGGGCTTTGTTTGTTTTGTTTTATTTTACAGGTGCATCATAGGGGAAAATAAAGATGCTTTTGAAACAAGATGTTTTTAGCCTTAGCCTTAAGCTGTTTCCCCTTAGATTGAAATATGCCGGGAGTCTTTGTTATTCTGTAGAAGGAAAAGAAGAAATCCTTTTCTCCTAACATCTTATAAATGTCTTTCTGTTCGAATGTAGGTCACTTACCCAACCAATGGACCAAGTTGACTTCCCAACTTTTGTGTTTTGGACTGATTGGATGCTTTGTCTTGGAACTAAAAATGAATTTGTCTCTCCAAGAATTATGAGTATAGGTGTATACCTGAACAAAATTTGTCCATTGAGTGGCAAAACTAAAGGGAGTCTTTTGGGGGGAAATTTATTTATTGTGCACCTTAAGAATAATCTTTTTGACTATTTGCCTTTTGATCCAAAACGTTGTTGCTTCAGGGAGGTAGTCATATTTCTTTGTTGCCTTTTTAAACCATGTTATGATAATTTGGAATACATTTTCAACAACTTTCTGTGAAAGAATGATAATATATTTTAGACAGAATAATAGAGAAAATAAGCTTTATTTTTTATTTTTTTTTATTTTTTTTAAAAGATTTTATTTATTTATTTCACAGAGGGAGAGAGATCACAAGGAGGCAGAGAGGCAGGCGGGGGGGGGGGGGAAGCAGGCTCCCCGCCGAGCAGGGAGCCCGATGCGGGCCTCGATCCCAGGACCCTGAGATCATGACCTAAGCCGAAAGCAGAGGCATTAACCCACTGAGCCACCCAGGCGCCCTAAGCTTTATTTTTTAAAGGAACAATCAAGTGAGTACAAAAATAGAAGATGCTGGAATGCCTGGGTTAGTTAGTCAGGCATCTGCCTTCAGCTTGGGTCATAGTCTCAGGGTCCTGGGGTCCGCCCAGCATCAGGCTCCTTGCTCAGTGGAAAACCTGCTTCTCCTTCTCCCTCTGCCTGCTGCTCCCCCTGACTGTACACACACACTCTCTCTCTGTCAAATAAATACATAAAATATTTTGTGTAAATTACTTAGTATGATTTTTATTCTGTATGTTTGGCCATGAAGATAATGCAAGCAGAATAAATCCACTTTTTCAGAGTTACAAAACATAAGACGAAAGAAAGTCCACTATCTAAAATTTATTAATTGTATGATCAGAATGTTTAATAAATCTGACCCAGGTAAACAAATAATTGGGATATACAATACCAAAATATTATATTCTTAACTTTTTAATGCATTTATTTAGGCTTAATAGAAATACATCCAGGGTTTTATCATCTTTCTAGATTTTAATAATTTTTTTTCAAAGTCATCCCGTGTTATGCCTTTTGGTATTATAAACAGTCTTAGAAGACATGCAGCTTTCTCCCATTAGTCATCTTACTTCCACACCAGGTATTGGGATGTACTAATAGCTTGAGACATTGACCCCTGGTAGGTGGCAGTTTTAATAAACTAAGGGAACGTACGTGGGAGGCTTTCCTGGGTGGCAGCAAGATGAACGAATCCCCACATCAGCCCACCAAATCTTAAAAGTTTATAAAAAGAGGTTTTAACTAGGTTCAGTCACATATACTGTGCAGATGTTCTTAAGACCACATCATTACCTCAAGGCTGGGTCCTTGGATCAGTCTCTGGGAGCAAGAAAGGCAAATGGAACCCACATTTCAAGGGGGGGGCAGACGGGTGGTGAGGATCCCCCCGCCCCTGAGTGCCTGGGTCCAGCACATGGGTCAACCAGCAATTATTTCTCTCTCTCTCTCTCTTTTTAAAGATGTTATTTATATGATAGAGAGGGATAGGGAGAGAGGGAACACCAGTACGGTGGAGCTGGAGAGAGAGAAGCAGGCTCCCCACTGAGCAGGGAGCCTGATATGGGGGTCGATCCCAGGACCCTGGGATCATGACCTAACCCAAAGGCAAAGACGCTTAACAGCTGAGCCACCCAGGTCCCCAACCAGCAGTTATTTCTTTTCCATGACCTTCCCCAACACTTTCCCTCGTCCAGGATAATTGTAAAATATATCTATTTACATAACCTTGTAATTTCATTTGTTTTAAAAATCTTGTGAAAGGATTGTCTGGCTGGCTCAGTCATTAGAACATCTGGCTTGATCTTGGGGTTGTGAAGTCAAGCCCCATGTTGGTGCAGAGATTACTTTTTAAAAAAAATCTTGTGAAAATGACACGCGATATTCATCCTATTTATCTATGAATATTTACTTTGTACAAAAGGGCAAAAAGAAAAAAGCAATGAACAATCATAGTCTTACAAACCCATTTAAAAAATAAACCTTTACCAGTGTAGTTGAACTCCTCTTCAGTACTTTTGCTTATTTTTTTTTTTAAAGATTTTATTTATTTATTTCACAGAGGGAGAGAGATCACAAGGAGGCAGAGAGGCAGGCAGAGAGAGAGAGGGGGAAGCAGGCTCCCCGCCGAGCAGGGAGCCCGATGCGGGCCTCGATCCCAGGACCCTGAGATCATGACCTGAGCCGAAAGCAGAGGCTTTAACCCACTGAGCCACCCAGGCGCCCAGTACTTTTGCTTATTACAAAAATCCCTCACAGATTAACCCCTACCCCGAAAGTATTTATCATTCCCATAAATTTCTTTGTACTTGTATGACATATGTGTCTATCTCTATGCAACATAATATGGCTTCATTTTTTTAAATTAACATATAATGTATTATTTGCCCCAGGGGTACAGGTCTGTGATTCATCAGTCTTACACAATTCACAGCACTCACCATAGCACATACCCTCCCCAGTGTCCATCACCCAGCCACCCCATCCCTCCCACCCCCCCAGCAACCCTCAGTTTGTTTTCTGAGTTTAAGAATCTCTTATGGTTTGTCTCTCTCTCTGGTTTCATCTTGTTTCATTTTCCCTCCCTTCCCATATGATTCTCTGTCTTGTTTCTCAAATTCCTCATATCAGTGAGATCATATGATAATTGTCTTTCTCTGATTGACTTATTTCATTTGACATAATACCCTCTAGTTCCATCCATGATCTTGCAAATGGCAAGGTTTTGGGAGTTTTTGGTGGTTGCCTTGTATTCCATTTTATATATACACCACATCTTCTTTTTTTTTTTTTTTAAGATTTTATTTATTTATTTCACAGAGGGAGAGAGATCACAAGGAGGCAGAGAGGCAGGCAGAGAGAGAGAGGGGGAAGCAGGCTCCCCGCCGAGCAGGGAGCCCGATGCGGGCCTCGATCCCAGGACCCTGAGATCATGACCTGAGCCGAAAGCAGAGGCTTTAACCCACTGAGCCACCCAGGCGCCCATATATACCACATCTTCTTAATCTATTCATCTGTCGATGGACATCTGGGCCCTTTCCATAGTTTGGCTATTGTGGACATTGCTGCTATAAACATTGGGGTGCATGTGGCCCTGAGGATCACTACATTTGTATCTTTGGGGTAAATACCCAGTAGTGCAATTTCTGGGCTTTATTTTCAACTTTCTGAGGAACCTCCATACTTTCCAGAGTGGCTGCACCAGCCTGCATTCCCACCAACACTGTAGGAGGGTTCCCCTTTCTTCTCATCCTCTCCAACATCTGTCGTTTCCTGACTGGTTAACTTGAGCCATTCTGTCTGGTGTGAGGTGGTATCTCACTGTGATTTTGATTTGTTTTTCCCTGATGCTGAGTGTTGTTGAGCACTTTTTCATGTGTCTGGCCATTTGGATGTCTTCTTTGCAGAAATGTCTGTTTATGTCTTCTTCCCACATCTTGATTGGATTATTTGTTCTATGGGTGTTGAGTTTGATAAGTTCTTTATAGATTTTGAGTACTAGCCCTTTATCTGATATGTCATTTGTAAATACCTTCTCCCATTCTGTAGGTTGTCTTTTGGTTTTGTTGACTGTTTCCTTTGCTGTGTAAAAGCTTTTGATCTTGATGAAGTCTCAATTGTTCCCTTTTGCCCTTGCTTCCCATGCCTTCGGCGATGTTCTTAGGAAGAAGTTGCTGCAGCTGAGGTTAAAAAGGTTGCTGCCCGTGTTCTTCTCAAGGATTTTGACGGATTCCTGTCTCACATTTAGGTCTTTCATCCATTTTGAGTCTATTTTTGTATGTGGTGTAAAGAAAGTTTCATTCTTCGGCATGTGGCTGTCCAATTTTGCCAACATCCTTCGTTGAAGAGACTTTTTTCCATTGGACATTCTTTCCTACTTTGTCAAAGGTTAGTGGACCATAGGGTTGAGAGTCCATTTCTGGGCTCTCTATTCTGTTCTATTGATCTATGTGTCTGTTCTTGTGCCAGTACCATACAGTCTTGATTACAGCTTTGTAATAGAGCTTGAAGTCTGGAATTGTGATGCTATCAACTTTGGTTTTCTTTTTCAACATTCCTCTGGCTATTCGGGTTTTTTTTCTGGTTCCATATAAATTTTAGGATTATTTGTTCCATTTCTTTGAAAAAAGTTGATGGTATTTTGATAAGGATTGCATTAAATGTGTAGATTGCTCTAGGTAGCATAGACATTTTCACAATATTTGTTTTTCCAATCCATGAGCATGGAACATTTTTCCATTTCTTTGTGTCTTCCTCAATTTCTTTCATCAGTACTCTATTGTTTTCTGAGTACAGATTCTTTGTCTCTTTGGTTAGATTTATTCCTAGGTATCTTATGGTTTTGGGTGCAATTGTAAATGGGATGGACTCCTTAATTTCTCTTTCTTCTGTCTTGTCGGCATATAGAAATGCAACTGATTTCTGTGCATTGATTTTATATCCTGACACTCTCCTGAATTCCTGTATGAGTTCTAGCAGTTTTGGAGTGGAGTCTTTTGGGTTTTCCACATAAAGAATCATATCATCTGCAAAGAGTGAGAGTTTGACTTCTTTGCTGATTCAGAAGCCTCTTATTTCTTTTTGTTGTCTGATTGCTGAGGCTAGGAGTTCTACTACTATGCTGAATAGCAGTGGTGTTAGTGAACAGCCCTGCCAGTGTTCCTCACCTTAGGAGAAAAGCTCTCAGTTTTTCCCCATTGAGGATGATATACGCTGTGGGTTTTTCATACATGGCTTTTATTATATTGAGGTATGTACCCTCTATCCCTACACTGTGAAGAGTTTTGATCAAGAAAGGATGCTGTACTTTGTCAAATGCTTTTTCAAAATCTACTGAGAGTATCATCATATGGTTCTTGTTCTTTTTTTAAATTAATGTATTATATCACATTGATTGATTTGTGGATGTTGAACCAAAGTTGCAGCCCAGGAATAAATCCCATTTGGTTGTGGTGAATAATCCTTTTAATATACTGTTGGATCCTATTGACTTATGGTTTCATTTTTAATGTTCAATCATCAGCAATTCATTTTAGAGTGCTGCATGAAATAGATATTTAAATTATTTTCTCAATAATAACCAATTGTTCCAAGGATATTTGTTGGACAATCCAAGTTCATCAGATGTTTGAGACGCTACTCTTATCAGAGCCTGAAGGTGGACTTCTGGATGTGCCTTTCTGTTTCACTATTTATTCCTGAACAATGCAGTTTGGATTATTATGGTAATATCTCATATTTTAAAGTTTAAGATGAATCATTTTTTTCTGTTTGCTTTTCAAAGTATTTGTACCTATTCTTCATGTATCCTTCACTTGAAAGGATACAAGTGAGTTTTTGAGATAGTTCTGTGATACTTAAAAAAACAAACCCTTGTGGCAGGTGGATGGCTCAGCCAGTTAAGCCTCTGTCTTTGGCTCAGGGCATGATCCTGGAGTTCCCGAATGGACCCCTGTGTCCAGGGTCAGCCTCCTTCTCCCTCTCCCTCTGCTCCTCCCTGCTCATGCTCTCTCAATCTCGCTCAGATAAATAAATAAAATCTTTTAAAAAATCTTACCAGGAATTCAATTGGGAATGCATTAGGTTTACCTGCATAGTTTTTGAGATTGACACCTTTTAACTTTTGTGATTTTTTCAACATCTATTTTTGACTCTGATTAAAGTTTTGTAGCTTTTTTCCTCTTGGTACTGCACTTATATACTATTAAATTTTTTAAGTATTTTGTATTTAATAATTATCTTCAATTAGGTCTTTTATTTTTTAAATTTTATTTATTTGACAGAGAGACAGGGAGAGAGGGAACACAAGCAGGGGGAGTGGGAGAGGGAGAAGCAGGCTTCCCACTGAGCAGGGAGCCAGACATGGGGCTCAATCCCAGGACCCTGGGATCATGACCTGAGTCGTAGGCAGAGGCTTAATGACTGAGCCATCCAGGCACCCCAGTCTTATTTCAGAACTTATTTATTATAACCTCAAAATTGATGTTACTGGCTGATCAAATTCCTCTCAGCATTATTTACTAAAAACATCCTTTGATTCTTCCTTTATTCTCCCAGACATAATTTTAAATCACATTTTTGAAGTTCATTACAACTTTTGGTTGCATTAAAATTATAGGTATTTTGATTAGAATGGACTTAATACTAATAGCTAATATGTATTAAATGCTTATCAGGCTTTGTGCAAAGTCCTTTCCAAGGACCATCTCTTTATAGCAATCCTTTCAACAAATATACTTTACACATTTACACTTACAAATAAAACTGAGGATCAGAGCAGTTAAGTAAAATGTACAAATTTGCACAGTTAGTAAGTAGAGGAGCTGGGCTAGAAAGTCATCTTGAACCCAGAACCTGTCTTCTGAATGACTAACATAAAGCCCCTTGTTATTTTTCCATTATTTCACTTTTCTGTCCAGAAACAAAAGATATATTTCCATTTATCTATTGTGCTCCTCAATATATATTTTGTGAGTTTTTTCATATAGGATATAAATTTTATTATCTTACTTCTGTTGCTATATATTTTATTGCTACTTAAATGTCTTTTTTTCCATTATATTTTCTGTTATTGTTAGTCAAATCAATACCTTTATTATATTGGATATTTATTTAATATCTGACTACCTTTGTAAAGTATTTTATTCTTTTAAATATTTCTTTTGTTAATACTCAAGTGTTTTTCAAGTAGACAATCATAATCTGCCAATAATACTCCAGGAGGCTACTTTGCAATATTTATATTACTTATTTGTTTTTTATATATTTTTGTAGTAGTTGGAACTACAAAACAACAATCAAGAATGCTGGTAACTGAGTGCTGTTTTTCCCCCCTAATTATTGCTAATACTTATTATTTATTCAATAACTGTTTACCCACTCTGGAATGGAAAAAAGTGGACCCAATCCTTATCAAGTTATGATTCTGGTTGGAGAGAAAGACACTTAAGAACTCTTGAGACTGCTATTTATTTTCAATTTTTGTAAGTAGAACAATCCATGAGAATGCATACAGCAGAACCTAATCCAGCTGAACTTGGGAAGAACAGGGGGTTTGGAGAGAAGAAATTTTCACCCCATAAGAATAGCCTTAGTGAAGATCCTGAAGTTGGAATGTCTGTGACATACTTGGGGTGCCTGGGTGGCTCAATTGGTGGTTAAGCATCTGCATTAACCTCACGTCATGATCCTGGGGTCCTGGGATCGAGCCCTGCATCAAGCCCCACATTCAACTCCCTGCTCAGTGAGGAACCTGCTTCTCCATCTCCCTCTGCTGCTGCCCCCACTTTAGCTCTCTCACTCTCTCTTTCTGTCTCTCTTTCAAATAAATAAACAAACAAACAAACAAATAAAATAAAATTTTTTTAAGTGGTTCATGTTTGGCAAGTAATGAGTAGGATGGCATGACAACTTGGAGGGGTGGACTGGCTATGTAATATATGACCTTATAGGCCATATTTTAATTAAAAAGTCCTTTGGCTGCAGCATGTATCCTAGATTGAAGGTGCAAACCAGTGAGGAGGCTAATGCCAAGGAATGATTCTTGGCTTAGACATTGGAGGTTGAGTTGGAGATTGAAATGTGGATACATTTGGGAGTGTCTGGGTGGCTGAGCTGGTTGGGTGTCCCACTCTTGGTTTCTGCTCAGGTCATGATCTCATGGGTCAGGTTTTCATGGATCTCCGTGCCCAGCAGGGAGTCTGCTTGAGGATTCTCTCCCTCCGCCCCTCCCTTCCCCTACTTTCTCTGTCTCTCTCTCTCTCAGAAATAAGTAAATCTTTTTAAAAAAAGAAATGTGGATACATTTGGAAGATATTTAGGAAGTTAAGTTGTTAGGATTTGAGAATTTATTGAATAGAGGTACAAGGGAGAGAGTGATAGGAAGGTTTATTCCCACAAGTGTGACTTGTGAAGGTGAATTTATTGTTGTGTTTTTTACCAAGACAGACAATACAAGACAACGAAGTTTGGGGGTAAAATAATTCCATTTTGATGAATTTGAATTTGAGTGCCCAAAATACATTCACATTAAGCCTTCTAATAGAAATTGTGTACATACGTCTTTATTATAAAAAGGTCTGGACTGCATATAAATTTAGGCAAAAAGCTGTGAATATGGATGAAATTGCATAGACAGAAACTATGGATGAAGAGAGCAAATGGCCTGAACCAGTCCTGCAGGACTTCAATATTCAATATTTGAAAACTCCATAGAAGCAAATGAGTCACCAAAGAAAAGCAAAGAAATGAAAATTAGGAGGGACAGTCTGAAAGTATGGTGTCAGAGTAGCATAGAGAGTATTTTATAGGTACACTCAAATTTCTGCCCCTACCCCTTACTCCACTGGATTTGTTGAAGAAAATCTCAGACATCATTACCTTTTTATATGTACAAGCTTCACTTCATATCTTTGAAAGACAAAGACTTTTTTTTAACATAGCCAAAATATCTTTGTCACACCCCCAAATTTATTAACAACCGTTCTTTGATATCACCAAATATCCAATATATGTTCATATTTCCTCAATTATCTCAGAATTTTTTAACAGTCTGTTTGAATCATGATAAATACAAGAGCCACACTTGCATTTGTTTGATATGTCTCTTTAGTCTCTTTCAATCTGTCCCCTTTCTCTTCCTTCTCTTCACTCTCCTCCTGCTTGTCCGTCCTTTTGCAATGTCTTTATGAAACTGATTACTTGTCTTGTAGACTTGCCCACATGGTAGATTTTGTTGATTGTGTCACTGTTCTTTAATAACACTTGTTGCGGGCGCCTGGGTGGCTCAGTGGGTTAAAGCCTCTGCTTTCGGCTCAGGTCATGATCTCAGCGTCCTGGGATCGAGGCCCGCATCGGGCTCTCTGCTCAGCGGGGAGCCTGCTTCCTCCTCTCCCTGTCTCTCTGCCTGCCTCTCTGCCTACTTGTAATCTCTCTCTCTGTGTCAAATAAATAAATAAAATCTTNNTAAAAAAAAAAAAATAATAACACTTGTTGCTACTACGTTTGTCATTGTTTCTAGACATTTTCAGGAGGCAAAGATGGAAAATACTATTTAAAAACATATGTATACATATGCATTTATGAGTTCATACTAATTTTTTAATTTCAAATTGATAAATTTTATTTTTTTAAGATTTTATGTATTTGACAGAGAGAGAGAGATCACAAGTAGTGTGAGAGGCAGGCAGAGGGAGAGGAGGAGGCAGGCTCCCTGCTGAGCATGGAGCCTGATGCCAGCCCGGATCCCAGGACCCTGAGATCATGACCTGAGCTGAAGGCAGAGGCTTTAACCCACTGAGCCACCCAGGTGCCCTATAAATTTTATTTTAAACCTTATTTTTAAAGTAAGCTCTACACCTAACATGGGGCTTGAGCTCACGGCCCCAAGATCAAGAGTGATATGCTATACCAACTGAGCAAGCCAGGCACCACTGTCTTAAACCTTTTTGATTTTATATTCATATCTCTTTTCTTAGCTGCTGATGGCATTAACATAATTACATATTTGCTTCTTAAATATGAATTTAGATAAAAACTCATAAAAAAGATTAAAACTCATCCTTTTTCACGTAGACTTCTATGAGTTATGACAAATGTTTATAGTTGTAACTGTTATCTCAATCAAGTTACCAAATATTTTCATCACCCTCCCAAAATTCTGTATACCTTTATAATAATTACTTATTTGACTTGATTTCAGAATAATAGTACTGATATTATTATGCTATTATAATTATTGAAAATAGCTTAAGAATTTTTGTAGTTTGTTTGTAAGATATACTCCACATACAGTCTCCCGTCCAAGTACTAACCAGGGCCCACCCTGCTTAGCTTCCGAGATCAGGCGCGTTCAGGGTGGTATGGCCGTAGGCCACATACAGTCAAATAAATGCGCTCTACAGTTCACTGAAATAATTCCTTTTGGTTTTTTTTTAAGATTTTATTTATTTGACAGAGAGAGAGACAGCCAGAGAGGGAACACAAGCAGGGGGAGTGGAAGAGGGAGAAGCAGGTTTCCCACAGAGGAGGGAGCCCGATGCAGGGCTCGATTCCAGGACCCCGGGATCATGACCTGAGCCAAAGGCAGACGCTTAATGACTGAACCGCCCAGGCGCCCTAAAATAACTCCTCTTTGTGTTACAAAGCCATCCACTTTATTGATGTACAGGTTTATTTGTTTCATTTTGCTTTTCTTTTTTAGGGAGAGTTTTAAATTTTTTGATTTATTTTTATGGCTAAAATCATGGTTAGTATTTACATGATTCTGAATTCCAGTCTACAGAATAAGCTATATTCAGAGAAGTCTAGAACCCATGGAGCTAAGAATCAAATCTCTGAGGGGGGGTGTTCCTCCTGCCTGGCTGCTCAGTTACTTGTGCCCTTGAGGCGCACAATCAGTGTGATTGATTATTGTGATTGATTGAGAAAGAGATGCAGAGTGAAACCAACTGCCACCTAAACGAACTGATGCTGCCAGGGCAAAGCGCCACCGCTGGGAAGAGGCTAAGGGAATGGAGCAAGTCGCTTCTCCTTCTTGTCGCAGTCTCCTTCTAGTCCCCCCTGTAGATGGAAACTAACAGGAGACCAATTGAATAAAGGAGAAATAGTTGGCAGAGTCTCAGTATCATGGAGTTGAATATAATAGGGGTGAGTCTATGGACATGAGAGACAATAAGTAGCAATGTGTGCTTATGTTTCTCTAGTGTTGAGAAATCAAAATCACTTAATACAAGATCTTTACATTTCACATTTTATTAGACTTTTCTAAAAACCACACTTAACAATTTTGATATGAAAAAGGGGGGATTTAGAGAATATTGCCTAGAGCACTACTTCTCAAATTTTAACAACACCTGGGAATCTTGTTAAAAATGCAGAATCTGGGGTGCCTGGGTGGCTCGGTCCGTTGAGCTCCTGACTCTTGGTCTCAGCGCCCCACCCCCGCCTTGGGAGGGCATGGAGCCTACTTTAAAAAAAATGCAGAATCTGAATCAATAGTCCTAAAGTGGACCTGACAGTATGCATTTCTTTCTTTCCTTCTTTCTTTTTTAAGATTCATTTATGTATTTGAGAGAGAGCGCGCGCCCAAGCAGGAGGGGTTGAAGGAAAGGGTGAGAGAATATGAAGCCCCCTGGCGCTGAGCACGGAGCTCAGAGCCAGAGGCGGGGCTCAATTCCAAGACGCCCAAATCAGAACCTGAGCTGAAATCAAGAGTTGGTAGCTTGACCAACTGCGCCCCCCAGGGGCCCCTCCGCATTTCTAATAAACGCCCTGGTGATGCGAATGATTGCATTTTACGTCAACCATTTCCCTGTTTCCACAGCCACTACCGTGTCACTCGGCTGCCTTCACGTGAAAATGCCCCTAGTACGGATCATCCCAATTTCCTACTCGCTAAGAAGAGAACAAATCCCGTTCCCAGAAAGCGGGAAAAGACAGGATTTGAAGCTTCAGGGCTCACGCTCGGCCTCGTCTCGGGGACGGATGACGTCACTCGGACAGGCGTGGCTCCCTTTGTGACGTTTCCGGCGGCGGATGGTGAAGGACGCGGCGGGAGGCGGGAGCGGAAGTGGGGCGGTGGGAGGGCGGGGTGGGTGGCGGAAGAGGAGGGCCGGGGAAGTCGCTCTAGTCCGCCCTTTTCCGGCGCGAGGGGCCGGAAGTTGTGGC
This sequence comes from Ailurus styani, assembly GCA_002007465.1. Taxonomy (NCBI): domain Eukaryota; kingdom Metazoa; phylum Chordata; class Mammalia; order Carnivora; family Ailuridae; genus Ailurus; species Ailurus styani. The sequence goes on from LNAC01000117.1 coordinate 913,379, forward strand.
CCGGCCGTGTCAACCAGGGGTCTACGGGCTGAGAGTGCGGCGGAGACCGCGACCATGGGCGGGAAGAACAAGCAACGGACCAAGGGGAACCTGAGGGTGAGTGCGGAGAGGCTCGGCCGACCCGAGAGGCTTCATCTCGCTGCCGCTGGCTGCACCACGCGCGCATCCGGAGGACGCGTGGAGCGCGGCTGTGGGGAGGCGTGTGTTTGCGTGTCGAGTGTGACCTCTCTGTTGTGTGTGCGTCCCCACGAACGGGGTGGGTTGTCTCTGAGCAGGATGGGGGTTTGTGAGAGAAAGGGTGTTCCATGCCAGAGCTGCCTCCACCCGAGCGCACGTCCTACAGTTTCCATTAAGGAATGGTTCAGTATCCGTTTTAATTGGAAGGTTACCTGGCCAGGCTAGCGGGGGTGGGGGTGGCTGGCACTGGGAACGAGGGAGTTGGGTAGAAAACATGTAAAGTGAGCCTCGTGTGCAGGGCATCTCGGATCATGTCGCTCTTTTGCTCAAAAACCTGCTGGGGCTCCCCAGATTCCTCGGGGTAAAGGCCAGATCCCTTACAATGGTATACGTGGTATATGGTCAGCCTCTGGCCCCTTCCTTTCTCCGGCACCATCTTCAGCTTCCTCCTCCCTCGCTCGATCCAACCACACTGACCTCCTCACCGAGCCTTGACCTTGCCTGGCGGGCTCCCTAACGCTCTTTTTTTTAGCAGGGTACAAATTTTGCCTGAGACACCCCAATGAGGTCTGTCATGATCGTCCTATTTTAAGTTGCAGCCCCCCTCCCACTCCCTGTGCTCCTTTCCTGCTTTATTTTACTCCTTTGCACTTAGGACATCTCACGTACTATGTAAGTTACTGTCTCTCTTCATTTACTGTCTTGCTTCCCTGGGATGTATCATGAAGGCAGGTGTTTTTATGAAGGCTGTTGTCCTAGGAGCCTAGAACGAGGACTATCATATAGTAGAAGCTCACCAAATACTTTATCTATTTTTTTAAAATTTTATTTATTTATTTATTTGAGAGGCCACAAGCAGGGGGAGCAGCAGAGGGAGAGGGAGATGCAGGCTCCCCACTAAGCAGGGAGCCCACCACTGGGGGCTCTGTCTCAGGACCCTGGGATCATGACCTGAGTGGAAGGCAGCCCCTTACGGACTGAGCCACCCAGGTGCCCCTAAATACTTGTTTAAAGAAGACCCAAAAGTGGATTAAACTTATGATTAGGGATGTTATAATAATATATTTTCATGGTATTAAGCTTGTTGTGGCACAGTCCAATATTATGAGTATATTTTTCCTGTTTCTGATCAAATTCTAGTGATAACAGTACAACATTTTGTTAGATCTGTTACTTTTTTTTTTTTTAAAGATTTTATTTATTTATTTGACAGAGAGAGATTACAAGTAGGCAGAGAGAGAGGAGGAAGCAGGCTCCCTGCCGAGCAGAGAGCCTGATGCGGGCCTCGATCCCAGGACCCTGAGATCATGACCTGAGCCGAAGGCAGAGGCTTCAACCCACTGAGCCACCCAGGCGCCCAGATCTGTTACTTAATATGTTTTTAGCCAATAGTACTAACTGTAATAATAGTAACTTGCCTTGTGCTGGTACTGTGTTAAGTACTTTACTTGCATTCTCATTTAATTTTAATTTTTTTATTTAAACAATTAAAAAAATTTTTTTAAATACTCCAGATATGAGGATAAATTGCAAAAATATTAGACTGACAAGCCGTGTTTTTTACCTAGATTCATCAGTTGCTAATATTTGTTCACATTTGTTTTCTTTCTCTAAATACAGGTATTTTGCTGAACCATATGAGAATTAGTTCCATATATCATGACAGTTTACTCCTAAGTACTTCAACATGTATATTCAAAACAAATGCCATTCTTTTTCATGACCATGAACAAATGCAACATGCATAAAATTTAACTTCAGTATACTACTCTCTAATAATCTGTAACATTGTATTCAGATTTCTGTAGTCATCTCAATAATATTCTGTATAACTTGTTTTTATATACAGCATTTTTAAAAACACCTAGGATACAATCAGGGATTGAGTGATTCCATTCATTAACCATTTAGCTCTAGGTAGTTTTCCTTTGGGTTTTTTTTTTTTCTTTTCTTTTCTTTGAGGACAGTTCTTTTATGACAGGGACAATTTGGAAAAGTCTAGGGCAGTTGTTTTGCTTAATTTAGAATTGTCTTATTGTTCCTTATGGGGAGATTCAGTTTAAATGATTTTTGATAGGAATGCTTCATAGATGATGTATCATCATCAGTGCATCAGGGTGCACATGATGCTTGTTTGCTCCATTATTGGTGTTACTTAAGCACTTGGTTAAAGGGATGTCTGTTGTAAAGGTATCTTTTTCTATCAGCTATTAACAAATAACATGGGGAGTGGTATTTTGAGACTGGGAATAATCTGTTTCTTACAAACTTTCACCTAATGGTTTTAGCATCCTTTGATGATCCTTGCTGGAATCAGTTTTAATGGTTTAAACATTTACGTTTAATTTTGACAACCCAAGTAATGACTTGGTTACCATTTTCTCATTTTAAAGATGATGGTACTGGGGCACCTGGGTGGCTCAGTCCTTAAGTGTCTGCCTTCAGTTCAGGTCAGGATCCCAGGGTCCTGGGATCGAGCCCTGCTTCCGGCTCCCTGCTGCGTAGGAAGCCTGTTCTCTCTCTCCCTCTCTCCCTGTCTGTGTTCCCTCTCTCGCTGTGTCTCTATCAAAAAAATAAAAATCTTAAAAAAAAAAAAAACAAACGATGATGGTACTGAGGCTTAGAGAAAGGGGAGGTTGCTTAGTTGAGATTTGAACTTAAGAATGGCATTGTTGGGCACCTGGGTGGCTCAGAGGGTTAAAGCCTCTGCCTTCGGCTCAGGTCATGATCTCAGGGTCCTGGGATCGAGGCCCACGTCGGGCTCTCTGCTCGGCGGAAAGCCTGCTTCCTCTCTCTCTCTGCCTGCCTCTCTGCCTACTTGTGATCTCTCTCTCTGTCAAATAAATAAATAAAATCTTTAAAAAAAAAAAAAAAAGAATGGCATTGTTGGGCGCCTGGGTGGCTCAGTGGGTTAAAGACTGCCTTCGGCTCAGGTCATGATCTCAGGGTCCTGGGATCGAGGCCTGCATCGGGCTCTCTGCTTGGCAGGGAGCCTGCTTCCTCCTCTCCCTGCCTGCCTCTCTGCCTACTTGTGATCTCTCTCTCTCTCTCTCTGTCAAATAAATAAAATTAAAAAAAAAAAAAGAATGGGATTCTTTCATTCAACAGAAGACTTTGAGTACTGAATGCCATATACTCAAATATCATAGACAGATGTTTCTTGTCCTTGAACTATTAATTTGTTGATAGTCATATAAGTAAGCAAATGATTATAATATATTAAAGAATTATGATATAGGTATGAGTAGAAAGAAAATGGGAGAACAGAAAAAGAATGGTAATTGACCTGAAGGAGGCAAGCATTGAAAACAAGAGTGTGTTTTGAAGGATGAGTAGGAGTTTGTCAGGCAGTGAAAAGGAAGAAAAGGTTTTCAGGTGGAGAGAAAAGATTACACAAAGATCAGATTGTGAAAGGCATAGCATATTCAGAAAACTGAATTGGGACTGGAGCATAAGTGGTGGTAGCAAAATTGGGAGAGGAGAGAAGAGGAGGAACGGTGACAAGGGAAGAAGAAAAGAATGTCAGGAGATAAGCCTGGGGAAAGCTAAGGCCAGATGGGGAAAGACTTTGTAAGTCTTCCTGAGTTTGGCCTTTAAACTGTAGACTCAGGATTCCTACCTCTATGACTTAGAGAAGACAGGCACAAAAGAATGAAGTAGGTGTAGTATAAGAAAATTAACTTCCAGAAATAGAATCAAAGCTCTTATTTTTGAACTGTGGGTATAAGCATTTAACATGCAGTATAGGAAGTAACAAGAAACAGTAACTATATTTTAAACTCAAAGTCAGCAGTGAATAAAAGATACAATTAGTATATTTTCGAAATAATTTGTTACTTTAAAACTGAAAGTTGGAAATCTGATACCTTTCTTCACCTTTTCTTCTGTAAATAGTTATCACTATCAGCTTGGATATTTCAGGTCAGTTCAGAATTCAGCCTTGATTCCTTTAGCTTTTTTTTTTTTTTTAAATACACTCCAGGCCCAGCATGGAGCCCAGTGGAGGGCTTGAACTCACAACCCTGAGATCAAGACCTGAGCTGAGATCAAGAGTGGGATGCTTGACCGACTCAGCCGCCCAGGCACCCGTTGGGTCCTTTAGCTTTTAGCATTAATTTTTATACTGTTTCATTATTCTGCTTTATAATGAGACTGTTTATAAATGATGTTTCAGATAAAATTCTGATGTCCTAATGTTATCATATTTATTTTCAGAATTGTATTATAGTTCACTAACTTCCACTATAGCTGTTTATCCTTGTACCAGTATTGAGAAAGGCAAACCAAATAATGTTCATTTTAAGAAAGTTCTAAAATAGAGAACCTTTTTTGAAATCGGTCTTAAATGCTACTGTTTTGGGGAAAAATGTAATTCAGGTGATCATTTTCATTTCTGGTCACTCATCTCAGTTTAGAAAGTAGTCCAGATTATTTCTTGACAAATGAGTTTTCCAAACACAGTTTTGCTAGGTTTGAGCAAATTGAGTCACACATTTCGGTAGCCCTTTCAACCATTCTTAGAAAGAAATTAGAAACAGGTGAAATTTATTTATTTATTTATTTATTTATTTATTTATTTATTTATTTATTTATATTTATTTTTTTAAGGAAGAGGTGTAATGTCATCCTGGATATTGAACTGAGGCTCCTAATCTTAGAAACAGCTGTCATTAGACTTGTCCCATGGTGGTGGTTTAATAAATATTTGTTGAATGGATGAATGAAATGATGTAATTCATGTGTGAATTAATTTTATATCATTACATAGTACACATGTGTGTATATATATACTCTTTACACTAATTTGGAAATTAAAAAATTTTATAAAATAGTACTTATTCTTACCATATGTGATGCATTCTGAGTTTTAAAGTTTTATTCTGTTTTTTTCAAAATGCTGTCATGACCCATTAAATTGATATCGTGAGCCACTAATGGATTGTATCCAATTTAACCAATATTGTTCTGATGTTTAGCAGACCAGCAAATAGCACCAGGATCATTTTTTTTTTTTAAAGATTTTATTTATCCATTTGACACAGAGAGAGAGATTACAAGTAGGCAGAGAGGCAGGCAGAGAGAGGAGGAAGCAGGCTCCCTGCCGAGCAGAGAGCCCGATGTGGGCCTCGATCCCAGGACCCTGGGATCATGACCTGAGCCGAAGGCAGCGGCTTTAACCCACTGAGCCACCCAGGTGCCCAGCACCAGGATCATTATTGATAGGTTCTTGGTGATGGGAACATTGCAACAGATGAAATTTTAGGCTAGGAAATAAAAAGTTCTCAAATAAGGGTGCCTCAGTGGCTCAGTCAGTTACGCATCTGCCTTTGGGTCGGGTCATGATACCAGGGTCCTGGGATCGAGTCCCATGTCAAGCTCCCTGCTCAGCGGAGAGTCTGCTTCTCCCTCTCCCTCTCCTCCCGCTTGTGCTCTCACTCTCTGAAATAAGTAAATGAAATCTTTAAAAAAAATTTATCAAATAAAAGCTTATTCCTCTCAGAATTGTCAAGGACAAGAACTCAAAGTTAAATTTTGAATGCTTCCTGGACTCTGACTTCTTTTCTCCTGACTTTCTTATCAGCCTTCAAACAGTGGCCGAGCTGCAGAACTGCTTGCCAAAGAACAGGGAACAGTGCCTGGATTTATTGGTTTTGGAACATCTCAGAGTGACCTAGGCTATGTTCCTGCTATTCAAGGAGCTGAAGAAATTGACAGTCTTGTAGATTCTGATTTCCGAATGGTGCTGCGGAAACTTTCTAAGAAAGATGTCACGACAAAATTAAAAGCAAGTTTTATGTTTTTCATAAAAATGATCAAGAAAATCCTTTTGTTAGAACAAAATGTCATTGGAATATTTTATGTAAAGAAAAATGAGCAATCATTTATCACTATAGGTTCTTTTACAGTTGTACTTTCTTTTGACACATAGACAAGCTTATCTTTTATCTTCTGGGTTATAAATTAATTTGTTGTTCTGTTATGTATTTGAACCACTTTGGAATTCTGAGTGTACGGTTTTTCCCATCACAGAACGTAATTTTGCCCATATAGTATTAAATGGAGTTTTTTATTTGTATACATTTTGTTTTAAAAAAAAAGTTTCTATTACAGTATGCTGGAAAGAAACTCTTCAGATTAGTCCCATATGGCATAAACAGAAGCAGTGTATTCTCCCGTTACATAAAATAGACTAAGCTTCTGAAACAGAATAAATATAATCAATAGCCAATATTGTGGCTGTTGAGCCTTAGTAATATTGCTAATTTATTTTTAGGCTATGCAGGAATTTGGAACCATGTGTACAGAGAGAGACACAGAAATTGTGAAAGGAGTCCTTCCATACTGGCCAAGAATTTTCTGCAAAATTTCACTTGTAAGTATTCAAAAACTTACACTACTTTGGGTTTTTGTTTGTTTTTTGTTATACAGTTTTTGATTGAAGTCATGGGGACTATTTATGATTCATTTTTGGTGAAGCTTATAAAATGTTATGTCAGTATTATGCATATTGGATCATGTTAGTTGTATAAAGTATATTGGGAGTCTGTTTTCAGAAATTAGGTAATTACTAGAGAATTACCTAGGTGCTTTCTTTTTTTTTTTTTTT
>LNAC01000117.1:920172-940513 GCA_002007465.1 Ailurus styani
AGGGAGAGGAGGAAGCAGGCTCCCTGCTGAGCAGAGAGCCCGATGTGGGCCTTGATCCCAGGACCCTGAGATCATGACCTGAGCCGAAGGCAGAGACTTTAACCCACTGAGCCACCCAGGCGCCCACCTAGGTGCTTTCTAGTCATAGTAAAATTTGACAGTTTAATTTCTTTGCATGTTTGCTGCAAAAGAGTGAGTGCGAATTGCTCAATATTCAACGCCTAATCTTGAGTCTGTCTTGAATAGTTTTTATCTCGTGCGAGAAGGGGAAAAGGAATATTAATCAAATTCTCACAATTTTTAAACTTAGGAATTTTAGTTACCACTGCCCATAGGTGAATTCTTTTTTTTTTATTATTTTTTTTAATCTTTTTTTTTTTTAAGATTTTATTTATTTGACACAGAGAGAGAGATTACAAGTAGGCAGAGAGGCAGGCAGAGGGCCCGATGTGGGCCTCGATCCCAGGACCCTGAGATCATGACCTGAGCCGAAGGCAGAAGCTTAACCCACTGAGCCACCCAGGCACCCTAGAAGGAAATCTTTGACAGTGATATTTAATCATACCGTGTAATGAGACACTTAGATCCAAAGTCCAAAAGATATTTATATTTTTATGGGCTAGACTATTTTAAACCATGTTATATTTTCAACAGGATCATGATCGCCGGGTTCGAGAAGCCACACAGCAGGCTTTTGAAAAACTTATTCTTAAAGTGAAGAAACACTTAGCTCCTTATTTAAAAAGTTTAATGGGCTATTGGCTAATGGCTCAGTGTGATACTTATACACCAGCTGCATCTGCAGCAAAAGATGCCTTTGAAGCAGCTTTCCCTCCAAGCAAGCAACCTGAAGCCATAGCATTTTGTAAGGATGAAATTACAAGTGTAAGTTCTTGGAACTGTTCTCTAGTTTTTTCCTCAAGAATTTAAGGGATATAAGGCATATTATAATGACGACTCTTTTACGTGGCCTTGTGAAGGAATAAGTAAGTGAAATATTCCTAATGGAAAAGGACCTTTTAAAAATGGTGTTTAACAAAATTGACCATTTTAGATTTTTAACGTAAGTAATATTTTGGATTGAATCTTCCTAAGTTATTAAAAATTTTTCATCTTTAATTTATAAATCTTAGTCATAGTACTTAAAAGATTTAGGTTTATGCTTTATGTTACAAAATCTGAAGAAAGAATACATCTAAAAACTAAGTTTATTTTTCCCCATATTTCCATATCATTACATGTTTACAGATCTACTTCATTCTTTTTGTTGGCTTTCTGATATGGATGTACAGTGGTTTGTTTAACTCCTTTTATATTAATAAATATTTGGGGTTTTCTCTTAGTTTTTTATTATAACAAATACTGCTTCAGTGAACATTCTTGAATAGATCTCTTCATACCCTATGGGAGTGATAGAATTTATAGTAACTGTGTGTTGGGTCAAAGGATAAGAACATTTAAAATTTTTGTAGATAGTGATAAATTACCCTTCAGAAGACCATATAAATAGCCTCACCTATCTGATCTTTCCACCTAATACCTCTCCTACATACACATGTGGATTCTATTTCCCCATTTAAGTTCTTCGTTCTTCCATTCTTTATTTTTCAGGTTTACCAAGTTTGTTTTTCTAGGGACAGGGTTGGCTTTAATCGTATCTCAAAGGTAGTTGTCTAACCCAAGAATCATTGGTTTATTTAAAATATCAAGTGATAAGTGTTGTGAGAGTGAAGTGTGATGAGTTGGAACACTAAGAGTTTTAGAAAATGGATATTGAGACAGCTAATTTGGCTGTTCATAGTTTTTCATTTGGTTGATTTTTTGTTCTTGGTTTTGTGACGGATGGATAACTGATCATTGAATATGTGGATTATTTCCTCCATTATTCTCCCTTTACTTGGTTATGTATACAGATACTGAGTTTGAACTTTCCCAAGTTCAAAACCAATTTTGTAGAGAGGAGTTAGGCAAATGAAGACCAAAATGTCAGATTTATAGGTATTACATTATACTGTCTATAAGAATATAGGTTCTGGGTCATACCATTGGGTTCTAGTCCCACTGTGCCATTAGTTTTGCGTGTGACCTTGGGCAAGTTTCTGTGGCTTCATTTCTTCATCTGTTAAAGTGGAAAGTTTACTTTATCGCATAGTTGTGAGGATTAATTTAATTAATGGATGAAATGTGTTCAAAGCAATACCTAACATGTGGAAAAGCTAAGTAAAGGTTACCTGTTGTTATTGCTGATAAAAGGGGTACTAAAACAGTAGGTTCCCTAGTCTGCACCCTGGAAGTAGGCAGACTTACCCACTTTGAATGGAACCTTAGACTTTCCTCTATGATGAAGCGGAGCACAATGTGTGGTCCCCTCTATGAGCTGGGAGGCACTCAAAAAGAGGGGAGAGGAAAGCAACCTAATTTTTCTCCCAGACTTACTCATCGGGAATTCTACTTCACTGCTGTGTACAAGAGGAATGGAGGAGCAAGAGACCAGGAGTATTTACGGGAAAATTCCTCTTGATAGGTACTGGAGATGTTCAAAAGAAGTACCCTCTCCTTTTTACCCCCAAAGCAGTCAACCTTGGGGATTGATAGGGAAAGAAAAATAGGTAAAGTTCAAACCTTTAGTTTTGCTCCTTAATTTGCTACTTTTTTGGGGTAGGGGTAAACACTTTTAGGTCGGATAAGGTTTATGTTCTAACTATTCACCATTGACAGTTCAAAAAAATCTCAAGGCTATGGAATTTTCACACCTCTGTAGGTGCTGCAGGATCATCTTATAAAAGAAACACCCGATACACTCAGTGACCCACAGTAAGTTATGCTCTATCTATGTAACTCATGTTAAGGATTTGTTCACTCATAGGTAATAAGATGATCATTTCAAGGTCACATTTTTGAAAAAGGGATTGTAAAAGTAGAGCTGAAAATACTTAATATAATGCTATATGTTAGGTGCTGTTTTAAGTGTTTTTACTTGCAAGTTGTCCTGTTACTTAATTGGAATTATGTGGGAGTTATGTGTCTTGTTCTTTTACAAAGAAATATTTTTATGTTTTCCCCACATTTACCTTTTGATAGTCCCAGCAGGAAACATTTTAAGGTTTGGTTGAAATAGTGAAGAACTATGAATAGTTCAGTTGAAAGAGTAGTAAAATGTCCCAATTTCTTTTATGTACTAAACAAACTATTAGAAGTTCATAATGGAAAGTAATCTTAGATGCACTGGTATCTATTTATAGAATCATCTTGCTACTGAGAGCAGTATATTTGCACACTTTTTTTAAGCCACAGCTTTTCACTTACTTTCACCTTGTATTAGTTGAAAAATATGTGATTAAAATTCTATATATGTTTGTATTTTAAGGGAGGAGGGTTGACACAGGGAGATAGAATGTAGAAATAAAGCAACTTCAGTGGATATTTAATGGTAAAACATTTAAGACAGAAGTGCCAAATACGTAGCTTGGCTTATTCTCAATCCTTATGTGTATTTATTTTCTTTTCACCTCAAGAACGGTTCCAGAAGAAGAAAGAGAAGCTAAATTCTATCGGGTTGTAACTTGTTCCTTATTGGCATTAAAAAAATTGCTTTGCCTCTTACCTGATAATGAGCTTGATTCTCTGGAGGAGAAATTTAAGTCTCTTTTATCACAGAATAAGTTTTGGAAATATGGAAAACACAGTATACCTCAGGTATCTTAATCTTTTATTGTAAACATTTCTGTGATTCCTTTTTTCCCTTTTGATATTGTTTGTATTTTTGTGTTATGCTTATTATTTATGTTTAAAACTCTGAACGCATCTTTGTGGTTGGACTGAATTCCTCTTTTACTACAATATTATTGTATTTTCACTTTTTTATTTAGTTACTTAGACCTCAAATTCAGAGTTATATTATCATACTTCTCTGTTCGTGCTGATTTAAAATTGTTGTTTTGTGTGAGGTTCTTCTAACTTAATGCATTTTTTTCTCTTTTGTCTCTGCTTCCCACTCCATCCTCCACTTCCACCAGCTAACCATTCTAAATGTGCGTAGTGTATGTCCTTTTGTATGTCAAGTTGATGCTTGTTATTCATGGTAATTAGGTTATATGAAGAACCCAGGAACATTGAATTAGTGAATACTGAAGCCTTGGTCTTAGGGGAAATACAAGATTAGGTGCCTGCAAGTCTTTGGTCACAACATTTTTCTCAGTTGGTCCATATATAACCTTGTTTTATGTATGTTTAAAGACATCTTAATACATATTGCTGATTCACTAACATCGAACTCATGGGCAATAGCACTAGAAGTCACGCCTGAATGAAGCTTATCTAACATGCATTTTATCTGTTAGGTGCATCATGGCCTTTTTGCTTGTATTTTTAATTCACATAAATGGTGTTATATTTTGTTCCATTTATTTTTTACTTAGTACTTCTTCTGTTTGTTGTGATTTTTTTTTTAAGGTTTTATTTATTTATTTGACAGAGAGACAGAGAGAGAGGGAATACAAGCAGTTGAATGGGAGAGGGAGAAGCAGGCAGGAAGCCTGATGTGGGTCTGCATCCCAGAACCCTGGGATTATGACCTGAGCCGAAGGCAGATACTTAACAACTGAGCCACCCAGGCACCCCTTAGTTAGTACTTCTTAAGTACTGGGTGACTCAGTTGCTTAAGTGTCTTTAATTCTTGATTTTGGCTCAGCTCATGATCTCAGGGTATTGAGCCTTTTGTTGGGCTCAACTCTAAGCATGGAGCCTGCTTAAGATTCTCTCTCCAAAAAGAAAGAAAGAAAAAGAAAGGAAAGGAAAGGAAGGAAGGAAGGAAGGAAGGAAGGAAGGAAGGAAGGAAGGAAGGAAAGGAAGGAAAGGAAGGAAAGGAAGGAAAGGAAGGAAGGAAGGAGTACTAAAATACTTTAAATCTGTCATGTTCTTATGTGTATATTTGGTCCGTGCCTTTTAACTGCTAATTAGTATTCAGAAATTTGCATCCCTTCCATTTTACCCGCACTGCCTTCTCTCAGTGGTAGAGACCCTGATTGCCTCCAAATCCCTGCCCTCACAAACAGGGCAGCAGTGAACATCTGCATTCATATCCCTTCAGATCTACAAGGATTTCTTTTTCTGAATTTCTCTTAACTTCTGAATTGCTGAATCAAAGAGTATATGCATACTTAATTTTTTGAGTGGTGCCAGATTGTTCACCCTAACATTACTCTAGACTCAACTGTCAATGCATGATGAGTCCTATATATCCTTATATTCTAGCCAGAACTAAGCATCATTCAGCCCCCAAATTTTTATCACTCTAATAGGAGTTCAGATGATAGTTTTTTTTTTTAATTTTTTTTTTAAAGATTTTATTTATTTATTTGACAGAGAGAGATTACAAGTAGGCAGAGAGAGAGGAAGAAGCAGGCTCCCTGCTGAGCAGAGAGCCTGATGCGGGCCTCGATCCCAGGACCCTGAGATCATGACCTGAGCCGAAGGCAGAGGCTTTAACCCACTGAGCCACCCAGGCGCCCTCTTATTACTGTTTTGTAATAAGTTTCCAACTTCGTTCTTTTTCAAAATTTTTAGGCTTTGTTAGACCCTTTTCATCCTAAAATAATATTTTATAATGTGTTCCATCCTGAACATGTTTATAGTTTTTGGTGCTATTGTGAAATGGATGGTTTTTGTATATTTTTTAATTTTGTTTGTACTGATAAAGGTATCCCGTACTTTTGTATGTTAATTTTATATTCAGCAACTCTCTCAAACTCTTGTTAGTTCTAATAGCCAGTGGTTTTTTTTGTTTTTGTTTTTAAAGATTTTATTTATTTATTTGACAGATAGAGATCACAAGTAGGCAGAGAGGCAGGCAGAGAGAGGAGGAAGCAGGCTCCCCGCTAAGCAGGGAGCCAGATGCAGGCCTCGATCTCAGGACCCTGAGATCATGACCTGAGCCGAAGGCAGAGGCTTTAACCCACTGAGCCACCCAGGCGCCCTAGCCAGTGTTTAGATATTTTTGAATATTTTTTATAGCCTGTTATTTTGCTATGATTATAGTTCACTTATTTGGGTTGCTTTCTAGTTCTTTTTTTTCCCTTGTCTCTTTGTATTAATTAGGTCCTCTAGTTGAATAGAAGTGGTTATAGCTGGCATCCTTTTCTTATTCCTGACTTTAATGAAATAGTGGTAGCCTCTTAATATTTTGAGTATGATGCTTTCTCTAGATATTATAGGGTTTAAAGTTTCCTTTTTATTCTTAATTTGCTGAGTATTTCTGTCATAAATTAATGATGAAATTTTCTTGATTGTTTTTTCTGATATGTTTAAATGATCATATAATTTTCCAGCCTACCATTTAAGAGATAAACTTAGTCATGCTGTATATTTATCTTTTTAAATACACTGTTAACATCGATTTGGTAATGTTTTATATAAAATATTTAGAATAAAGTACTTTGTGGGGTTAAATATATGTGCATGTGTATTTTTTTAATCCTGGAAAATATTATTATACTTTGAGTCTTCATTTAGATTTACTTTGTTGCTTTGTTTGCTCTTTATTCCTTTTTTCATCTCTTACCTTCCATCTGGGATCACCTGCCTAGTTTGTAGAACATGCCTTTGGATTTCTTCTTGTGTTGATCTGTCAAGCCAAAGATAAAGTCTTTTTCTTTCCTCTATCAGATGTTTTTATTTCACTTTTTTTTTTTAAGGTTTTCTTTTTTCAAGTAATCTCTGCACCAAATGTGGGGCTCAAACCTACATCCCCAAGATCGAGAGTCTCATGCTCTACCAACTGAACCACCTTGGCACCCCTTCACTCTGATTGACATAAATTTTTACTGGGTACAGGATTAAATACTGGCAGTTGTTTGTTGAAGATACTCCACTGTATTCTGACTTACATTGTTGCTATTGAAGTTAGATGTCAGTCTTACTGTCCTTCCTTTGAAGGTAGCTTGTCTTTTTCCTCTGGCCACTTTCAAGGTTTACTCTTTTGTTTTTGTTTTTGCTTTTGTTTTTGTTTTTGTTTTTTTTGTAGTTGCAACATTATGTATCTTGTTATGGCTTCCTTTTTATGTATGCTTGGGATTTGTTGGATTTCTTGAGTTGTAGATTGGTGTATGTATTTCACTGGCTGTACAGAATGCTCAGCTGTTAACCTCTTCAGATATTTCCATTGCTTCATTCTCTCCTCGCTTTGGGATTCTGATTTAATATATATTAAACCTTCTTTATCCTCTGTGTCTTACATTGTCCTTGGTGTTTTTCCATCTTTTTTGTCTTTCTATGCTACTTGATGGATAATTTCTTTTGCTCTTTATTTCTCATGATCTGTTCTTAAATGTGCATTGAGTTCTAACCTACCTATCATGTATCTTTCTTTATTTTCTGTTTATTTTTTGTTTAGGAATTGTGCTTCATTCTTTTTCACATCTGCTGTGCCTTTTCTGAGATCCTTTTCCTTTCAGTTTTCTTTATAAACTTCTGTTCCTTTAAATATAATAAAAACTGTTGATAAAGAGTTTGTAACTGATAATTCTAAGATTTAAAGTCTCAGATCTCTGTGTCATCTTTTGTTTCTGCTGATAGTGGCTCATGGTTTCTTAGTTTTTGTTTGTTTGGCTGTATTTAACTTGTGCGGCCTCGTAGCCTTGTGCATCAGTAGGAATAATTTGAGGCCCCAGCTGAAGGCCTCAGCCACTGGAGAGGATCTGTGTTTGCCTCAGCCAAAGAAATAGAAAGTTGAATTCTTTCTGCCTTCACTTTCATGTGGTAATTCCTAATGTCCTTTCAGCCCCCATACTGTATGGAAGATTTTAAAATGTTTTTTCTAGTCTTTTTAGTTTTATTAATGGGAGGGCTAGTATGAATAAACTATCAACTATTAAATAAAAAAATTCGTTGTAAGTCTGTTAGGCTTTAATTTAATCCAGCTTTTCATTTTTTGTTTTAGATCCGCTCAGCTTATTTTGAATTAGTTTCTGCTTTGTGCCAGCGTATTCCACAGTTGATGAAAGAGGAAGCATCTAAAGTGAGCCCATCTGTTCTACTTAGCATTGATGACAGTGACCCCATTGTGTGCCCAGCTCTCTGGGAAGCTGTACTTTATACACTTACAACTATTGAGGTGCGTAAGAGAGGTACATTTAAAACATCGGGGAATATTTGTCTTCTTAGAAGTTTGTAATTTAGAAGCCTTAGATATGATGTGTGAGAGAGAGCCTATCAAATTATACTGTCTAAAACTTACTGGGAAAAAAATGCTTTCTTAGAAATAAAATACTTAATCCAAAACTTGGTATAAATCTTAAACTGACTATAAAATGGCATAGAGTTTTTATTGTGCTTTTTTGTTTAGCCAATATCAGTTATTCTTTAAACCTCATGTGGTCCAGTGAAGTCATTATATCTGAATCTTATAAATTAAGATTGAATACCGCTGTCTCTTTTACAAAACAGCTTTTATAGAAGTCTTTTAAGTTAATTATTTCTGATCAGTTATATCCTAAGCATGTGGGGTATATGATTTCTATATGTAATAAATTTATTAAAGTTTCTGAGTTTTAGTTTAAATTTAGTTTTAATGTTGAGAGGTTTTAGCATCTTTAAGTAGAATACATGATTAATACTTCTGAGAGCCTATATGTCTCTTAATTGGGAAAAGTATTTTTATGATCTCTAATTATTATTATAATCTTTCCTTTGTTAGGACTGTTGGCTTCATGTAAATGCAAAAAAAAGTGTGTTTCCGAAGCTGTCAGCTGTGGTCCGTGAGGGTGGTCGGGGTCTGGCTACTGTCATATATCCTTATCTTTTGCCATTTATCAGCAAACTCCCTCACACCATTACAGATCCAAAGTTGGATTTCTTCAAAAATTTCCTCACCTCTGTAGTTGCCGGGTAAGGAGTTTAAATTTCTTGATTGTTAAAGCAAGAGATTTTTCTTGTATGCATACATGGGTAGGATGACATACTCGTTATTGTCTTATTTAAATTTCTCCAAATTGTTTTGCTGTTCATTAAACACTTTGAAAGTTTTCAGGGAATTACAATTGGAATGCTTTTCTTGGATTCAGTGGTAATGCGCAATGAATATTGCAAGGCCTTAGATGGACATAGACCATTCTTTTTTTTAAAGATTTTTATTTATTTTACACAGAAAGAGATCAGATCACAAGTAGGCAGAGAGGCAGGCAGAGAGAAAGAGGAGGAAGCAGGCTTCCCGCTGAGCAGGGAGCCCGATGCGGGCCTTGATCCCAGGACCCTGAGATCATGACCTTAGCCGAAGGCAGAGGCTTTAACCCACTGAGCCACCCAGGCGCCCTGGACATAGACCATTTTTAAAATGTCATTTTTTGGTATGTTGATAAATACAAATGCCCAAATGGAAAAAATAAACCACTGAAGAGTTTGTAACTTCTATAAACTTAAATATGATAGTTATTTAAAGTCATAATTTAAAAAAATTATGTCAGTGTAATTGTTGAACTTAATAAAAGATACTCCATTTTATTAATGATTACAAAATTATTTGTTACTACATTGTTGTCTTTATTTAAGGCCTCTCTTTAAAATTTGGAGGTGGATTTGTTCCTGAATAGAAAATAGATATGTATTCTCTTATGTTGACATATTTAAAATTATGCTTTTTTCACACTTCAAGTTCCTATTAGTCTTAGTTTTTAGTTTAAGAATTTTACTGTAAAAAATTCTCTTTTGGGGCGCCTGGGTGGCTCAGTGGGTTAAAGCCGCTGCCTTCGGCTCAGGTCATGATCCCAGGGTCCTGGGATCGAGGCCCACATCGGGCTCTCTGCTCGGCAGGGAGCCTGCTTCCTCCTCTCTCCTCTCTCTCTGCCTGCCTCTCTGCCTACTTGTAATCTCTCTCTCTGTGTCAAATGAATAAATAAAATCTTTAAAAAAAAAAANAAAAAAAAATTCTCTTTTGGTATGATGCCTTATCCATGTCTTTCTTTTGGTGTTTCTGAGTTACTTATTTTCTTTTTTGTGAAAGAGTAAGCCATAGTTATTTATTATTTCTTAGGCTATCAACAGAAAGAATAAAATCCAGCTTTTCAGAGTGCTCAGCAGTAATATCAGCTTTTTTTGAATGCTTACGTTTTATAATGCAACAAAACTTAGGTGAAGAAGAAATTGAAGAGATGCTCGTCAATGACCAGGTACTTAAAATGTAAAAATCATCAGTGCCTTTGCACATTCACTATAAAGAATCAAGCTCATTGTAGCTTGTTGTCATTTTTATTAAATAGCCTTCATATAGATTTCATTTTTATAATTTACAAATTGAGGAATGTGTATTTCTGACCAGCTAAATAAAAATTCTATATTGTTGGTTGCCAGAATAATACTGTAATTCCTGAGTACTAATTAGTCTCTGGATGTGCAAACCCTGTTTTGTAGAGTTGTAACACAAAACAATTTCAAAGTTGCTATTTGTAGTCTTTTATATTAAATGTAAATTATACAATAATTTGTTACTTCTAAGGTATTTAACTCCTTTTTGAACAATTGTGCTTGGCTTTTAGAACCATTGATGAGAGCCAAGTTCTGGAATATGGTTCCTTATAGTAGGAAGTTAATGAAATTATATAAGTGTAGATCCTGGTTGATGTCTCAGTTAACTGCTCTTTGTAATTTAAGAGAAAGGGTTCTGAATTCTGTGGGTCTTTCATACTGATTTAGAAAAAAGTAAAAAACTTGAATCAAGTTCAGAAAATGCAAAGGAAACTGTATTATTTGTTAATGACGAATAATCTTGGTTAATTAGATCATAAAAAGAGTAATTTAGGGGGGAATGCAGTGAAATATTTAATCTCTTTGTATGGTATGAAAATGACCTTCAAGTTAACTCTTTCAGAGTTTTAAGGGAGAAAAAAAATCAATGTTTTTCAGTTACTAAATATGGAATTTTATAATGTTTTACAAATACCTCGTCTATTCTTCCTTTTCTTTCTTTTGCTCACTTTCTTTCTTTCGTTCTTTTTTTTTTTTTTTCTTAATTTTGAGAGAGAGAGAGCAAGCAAGTGAGAGGAGGGGCAGAGGGAAAGGTATAGAGAGAATCTTAAGCAGGCTCCATGCCCAGCTTGGAGCCTGACTCAGGACTTGATCTCAAGACCCTGAGATCATGACCTGCACCAAAATCAAGAGTTGGCCGCTTAAGGGACTGAGTCACCCAGCCCCCCCACCTTGTTTATTTCATTTTATTTTTTTTTTTTATAAATGCCTTGTTTAAATTTTATTTCTCCTGAAAACTGAACTTTTCTGTTTCTGCCTTCTCTTTTAGTTGATTCCTTTTATTGATGCAGTTCTCAAAGACCCAAGATTGCAAGATGGGCAGCTGTTTAACCATTTAGCAGAAACTTTAAGTTCCTGGGAAGCCAAAGCAGATGTGGAAAAAGATAAAACAGCTCATGGTTTGGACAAAGTGCTACTAAATTTTTGGGAAAGACTGTCAGAGATCTGTGTGGAGAAAATCAATGAGCCAGAAGCTGATGTGAAATCAGTGTCAGGTGTATCTAACCTGCTACAGGTCCTTCAGAAGCCAAAGAGTTTACTGAAGTCAAATAAAAAAAAAGTTGGTAAGGTTAGATTTGCTGATGAGCTGCCTGAAAGTAATAAAGAGAATGAAAAGTGTGTCTCCTCAGAAGGTGAGAACAGTGAAGGCTCTGAATTAATGACTGAACCTTCTCTCACTCATAATTGTTCAGACCTTATATCGCCGCTAAGGAAGAAACCTTTGGAAGACTTGGTCTGTAAACTAGCAATGATGAGTTTTAATTATGTCAATGACCAAAAGTCAGAGCAACATCTAAGGTTCCTTTCTACTCTGCTCAGCTCTTTCTCTTCAACCCAAGTATTTAAAGTGCTGTTAGGTGATGAAAAACAGAGTATTGTCAAAGCCAAACCTCTTGAAATAGCCAGACTTGCACAAAAAAATCCTGCGGTGCAGTTTTTATACCAGAAACTGATTGGTTGGCTAAATGAAGATCCAAGGAAGGATGCTGGTTTCTTGGTGGACATTATGTACAGTGCCCTCCGTTGCTGTGAAAATAATATGGAAAGAAAATATGTCTTAGATGATCTCATCGAGGTATTGTTGTATATTTCTTTAAACTATAACGGTTTACATTGCCACAATAATTATAGATATGTAGAATGAGACCTGCATGGAGGTTATTCTCGGGTGGTTTCTTGGCTGTGAATATCTCTTTAAAGAAGAGCAATATATTCTTTCCAATTTTAGTATATGTGCTGCCAAAGCGAGCACAGACAATATATTCTTGATTGTGATGGGGAAGTGTGTGAAACTTACAGGTATGTGTTCAGTTAGTATGGTAAGATGGCAAATGCTTGGTAATAAAAGGCAGAGTTTTTTTAGTCTATACTTTTTAAAGTTGGCGTTGCTAAAGAAGTTTTAATTTTATAGTGATTACATGGTGACTTCATTCCTTCTAGCAGATTATTTTAACTCTTTTTCCTCTTTCAGGGGGATCTGAAGTGGAATTCTATTCTTCGGGTCATCGTAAAGGTATCTTAGGGATTTTTTTCTTTTTCTCCTTTTTTTTTTGTATTTATGGGTATAGAAAAATGAAAACCAGTCATATTCACATGCTGTTATGTGGTTAGATATCTATGTTAGAGAACTTCCTTCTTATTGTAACTTTCTTCCCATAATTNAGGTCATCGTAAAGGTATCTTAGGGATTTTTTTCTTTTTCTCCTTTTTTTTTTTGTATTTATGGGTATAGAAAAATGAAAACCAGTCATATTCACATGCTATTATGTGGTTAGATATCTATGTTAGAGAACTTCCTTCTTATTGTAACTTTCTTCCCATAATTGGAAAAGCTTTTGTTGTTTGTCTTTCTGTAGTATTATTTTTCTGGTTAGGAATATCAGCAAAGAGGGCCTAGGCTCTGGAAGAGACAGTGTTTCTCCCCTAACAGATTAACAATGGGAGAGTTAAATATTTGATTACCTTTAAATTAAGACTACAGATTTTTACCCTTAATCTAGTTATGTTTTCTTCTATAGAAATGGATTGAGTGGTTTTAGCTTTGGCTAGAACACCTCAGGAAATTAAGTTTGTCCTACTTTGGAATACTATACAGGTAAATTAAGATCTTCCAGGCTTTGTCTGACTGCCACTTGACTAAGAAAATTAGTGATAAAAATAATGAAAAGAAATCAAGGAACCTAAGCAATTTAGAAGTTTTAAAAATGGCTTAAATGTTTTATCCTAATGATGTAAATGATACAATACTTCTAACCATAGAAATGTTTAGTTACCTAAATTTTTTTTATTTTAGCATTTTTTATTTTTAAATTTTACACAGATAACTTTTTAATTTACAAGTTTCTTTTCTTTTTCTGTATCTTTATTTTAAAGTGTGGTAAAAGCTCTATAACAAAATTTGCCATCTTAAGTTTCTGAGTTTACAGTTCAGTAGTGTTAACTGTATTCATAGTATTGTGAACCAGTCTCCAGAATTTATCTTGGAAAACTGAAAGTCTATGCCCATTAAATAGTAAATCCCTATTTCCCCCAATAGTTCCTTTTTACAAAATAAATACAGAATATTAATTTACTGTTTTTCAATGAGAAATATATCTTATCAGACAGCATTTGCATTAGTTTATCTAGTACCTTCTCTCTCGATAGGCAGGGTACATGAAAAGCCAAATTTTCAGAAAACTACTTGGTAAGTCTAGAATTATAGCAAAAGGAGTTAGTAAATTGATAAGAGAAGACCCATTTCCAACTTAGGAATGTACTTGGCAGGTAGCTCAAATATCATATCCGTTTGGAAGCCTGTCCTCTTCCTGGGCAGAGTTTAGAAGTTCATGGGTAGTGTTTGCCTCCTGTACTTCCATGACTAACTGGTCTCTTCACCCCCTTAAAGCTGGTCAGTTTCTTTCTGTAGATTTGTTAAAACATTAAGTATTGTACTTCATGTCTTGCTAACTTGAGAGACATTTAGAAGTTTATTTCCTGAATCCTATGAAATAGATCAGTTTTATTTAGTAAACTGTATTAGGAAAGCCAATACTGTAGCTATCCAGACTTTAGTTTTTCTTGTTTTTATGCAACTTTATACTTTATGATTAGAGTTATGAAGTCAGTTTTATTAAACACAAACCTGAATTTTGTAACCAGAAAAGGACTTTAGAGATTTTCTAGGTTAATCTTCATTTCTAAAATGATGAAAAAGGGCCAGGCTGGTTAAGAGATTTGTTCAAGGTCATAAAGCCAGAATAGTGGTAAAGCTTGGGCTAAAATAAAAAGTCCTGGCTACCTAAGTTTCTTAAATAAGAGGATTAACAGTTTTTCAGGCACTACCCAATCCGCACTTGGATTTTTTTTTTTTCCAGATTGCTTTGAAATGAACCAAGTTGCAAATTCCTTTCTTGTCAGCCCTAAAGCAAAAGAAGCTCTGGAAACATGGATCAGCATGCTTTTGGGGGTGGATTTACAGTTTTCTCTCTTGCTTCCCCACTCCATGAAAATAAACCAGTTGCTGTTAGATATCTGGCTTCAGTTACTATTGCAGAGAATAAGGGGAAATAATAAGGCCCACTGTTCATATTGAAGTGGCTTACCACTATTAAATAATAGTTGTTCTTTAATTTTAGTAAAATTAATGAACAAAAATTTAAAATATAGAGCATTTTAAAATCTGTCTTCAAAGTTCATCCATTCATTATTCATCAAACATATCTGCAGTGTTGATAGCAGGTATCAAAGAAGTTTAAGACAGTCTCTACTCTCAAGGAACTTACAATCCCATTGGAAACAAGACATACACAGATGAAACATTATAAATAATAATACAATCCAGTAAGTGCTTTAGAAATTCAGAGGAAAGCAGGGATGAGTATGGACTGGAGTGGATGGGAGAGATTTCGTAAAGCAGGTGGGCTTTTTAACAATTCTGAGAGAATGGATGGGATTTTGATAAGTAAAGAAGAGGGGAAATATTTGTGGATGGGAAGATAGCATGAGTAAAGCATGAAAGTGTACGTAAGCAAGACTTAGTGGGGAGCAGGGACAATACCAGCTTTCTTAGAACTTGAGGAGGAGTGGGGGGCCATGATGATGAAGGGAGGTAATATGGTACAAGTAATATTTTAGGCAGATATACTTTTTGATCTTGCTTCTAATCTTTGCTTTGATTTTATGGTTTTAGGCATGTTCTAGTTCAGATAAACATGCTTTAGTAACTTCTTGGCTGAAAGGAGAAATCCTTGGAGAGAAGTTGGTAACCTTGGCAGATCACCTTTGTAGTAAGGACTTGGAATCCTCAGTATCTTCTGAATCTTACTTCTCAGAAAGATGGGCTCTTCTAAGCTTGGTATTATCCCAGCACGTTAAAAATGGTAGGCAAAAATGTGGCTTTTGTTTTTTAGTAGGGAATAAATCTTTCACTTTTGGGGGGGGTTGCATTTTGGAAAGTTTGCATGTAATTGATTGAGAATAACAAGACCTCATCCAGATATTTATAAGCATCCTAAATATTTATTAATCTTTCTAGCATGACTTGGAAGACATTGTAATATTTTTAGTTTTATATTCTAAAGGGTTTTAAATAGCAAAGCTGTTCACTAATTTTGTAGAGCATTGCTTTTTTTTTTTACTTATTTAAAATTGTTTTTTTACACAAGGACTTTTATGTGTGAGAGACCAGATTGATTTGTTGGTATAATTTTCTTTTGCCTACTACATTTTTTTTTTAATACACAGAAAGATTTAATTGGTTGTTAATCCAAAGTAAGGTATTAAAAACACACTGTTAATATTAAAAAAAATTTTTTTTAATTTTCCTCTAGATTACTTGATTGGAGAAGTATATGTGGAAAGAATTATTGTTAAACTTCATGAAACTTTATCCGAAGCAAAAGAATTGTCAGAAGCTGAAAATAATGACTCGTCAGTGTCTTTTATCTGTGACGTGGCCTATAACTATTTCAGCTCAGCAAAAGGATGCATGCTAATGCCATCATCTGAAGACTTATTATTAACTCTCTTTCAGTTATGTGCTCAGAGCAAAGAAAAAACACATTTGCCAGGTAATAGCCTACTGCTCAAATGTTTTGTTGGGAATCTCCGGCTCTGACCTTCATAGTGTAAGTGCCCAGGCTTTATTAATTGAATCATAATGTCTTGAAAGTTGAAAGCATTTTGAGTAAAGGGTTACAAATCTTAAACACTTTCAGCTTCAGAAACCAAGTTAAAGATATATGTAGACATTATGTCTAAATTCTTTCTTGATACCAAGATAAAGTTTTAGAAGGGGCCATGATAGATGAGTTGGAATCTTAGTCCCTTCTTCACTCAGTGACTGTGGTTTGGCAAGTTGCTTAATTTCTTGATGTCTCAGTCTCCACATTCATTAAGGGGTAGTATTACTATCTCCTTCTCTTCCTCACTGTTGGTATATATCAAAATGAAATTGAAATTGCCTTTTTAAGGACTATATTGCCTTGTGTATTAATTGAGACTTACGAAAGGAATGTTAAAAAAAATACTAGTATTGATAGCTTTCCTCCCACATCCTTTCTTCTATACTGCTCTGTTGGGAAAAGGTATAATATTTTTCACATCTCCAAAAGGACAATGTTCTTGTAAATAAGTTAAGAGCAGAAGAAAGCTAACTTTAAAAATCCTAACATGTTTGTATTTACATGGCATGAGCTAGCTTGTATTATTGCACATTTATGACATAATTATTTTGTTTTGGTATAATTTTATGTTTCCCTTTTTTAGCAGTATCTTAAAAATCTCAAGTCTGCATTGAGTTATTTCAGACATTTTGTACTGATTATAGTTGCCTCACAGGGATTACAAATTACTGTTGACATCTTGATTTTAGACTTTCTTGTCTGTAAACTGAAAAATACTTGGCTCTCTGGTGTGAATTTATTGATCCACCAAACTGGCAATACATATAAACAGAGTACCTTCCTATGTTTGTCTGCTCTGTGGCTGAAGAACCAAGTTCAGTCTTCATCTTTGGATATCAAAAGGTAACATCTTTTGTGCTCATGTGTTCTCTCTTTAATACCTGATCACTGTCTTTAAATAAGAGCCCATGATTAGTGTGAATGAATATGAAAAATGGTTTGTTATGTAAGAAATCTGTAGGACTCTAAGAAGATCCAGACAAAAAGATTTTTCCGAAAGGAATTTGTTTTAATGATCATTTAAACTCCATTAGTTGAAGAGTTATTTGTCTTAGAATATCTGCTGGACTCCTAATTTATGCTCAGTGATGTGATGGTAGTACCATCCTGTTTCTTATGGGCTGGCGTGGATTATAACCATGACCTCTCATGGCTACCACACATACTGATTATTCTTCATTATTTATTTTTGGGGGCCGGTTAGCCACTGTTTTAAGGTGTTGAATTGCAAATATATTTCGCACCTCATTCCTAAATCTGTATGTAAATGTGAAAAACCAAGAGAATGCTTCCAGAGGCTGTTAGGGTTGGGTCATATATTTTTCTGAACATCATGGTTTTTTTCATACAGTAAAGTAGCTGTATTTCAGAAATAATTTGATCTGAAATAGGTCAAGTTCCCTTCATTCTGAGGTAGAAGCAGCACTCAATTTTAAATCATAAATGTTGGATTAAATCCACAATTTGGCTGTGTGTATGTTGGATATAGGGTAGAGGAGTTGCTTAGCTTCATTTTTTACTAGGCTTTCATTCAGGTAAATTGTTAACCTGCCACAGGGTATTTAACGTGTACCATGGTGTTCAAGTTAGTCATAGCATAACTATAATAGTTATGTTGTTTGCATTATTTTCAGTCTTCAAGTCCTCTTGTCTGCTGTTAATGACTTGCTAAATACACTTTTAGAAAGTGAAGATACTAATCTTCTGGGAGTATATATTGGAAGTGTAATGCCAAGCAACAGTGAATGGGAAAAGATGAGACAGTCTCTTCCTATGCAGGTATGTTTGAGATTGGACAGTGCTTAACTTATTCTGAAGTTTGGACTTCGTGCAAGCTTAAACACTTTTGTTTTATTCTGGGGAAGAAAAAAAAGTAAACAAAATCACTATGTTTTGTTTTTTCTGGAGCAAAAAAAGGTAAATGAGTATATTGCTTTGCCTTTACGTTTCTGAATGCTCATATATTGGATGTTTGTTGTTTGTAAGGCAGTGGCAGTTGCCATGGTACAGATGAATTAGACCTCGTTTTGTCCTGAAGGAGTCTTAAACACACATATACATAAACACATGATAATTTCCTGAAGTAAAGCCCAGACTTCTAGGCTTCTGTGATTTTATTAATAAACTAGTATTAACTTCATTTTTGAAGTTATTCTAATGACATTTTGAAGATATTCTAATAACTTCATTTTTGTTCCCTGTCTTAATTGCATAGGTAGTAAATAATTTAGAATATCTAATGATTTTGTATATAATTTAATGTATTCTTTTTACAGTGGTTGCATAGACCTCTTTTAGAAGGAAGATTGAGTTTGAATTATGAGTGTTTCAAAACAGATTTTAAAGAACAAGATACAAAGAAACTTCCCAGCCATTTGTGTACTTCAGCATTGTTGAGCAAAATGGTATTAGTTGCACTGAAAAAGGAAATAGTCCTAGAAAATAATGAGCTTGAGAAAATAAGTAAGTATATATGAGCATTCAGATATAATAGAAATTTGAAATAACTATAATTTTGAAAGAATTTTGATTAATCTGCAATTTAGGTAAGAATCTTCCATTCCTATTAGCTGTTTTAGTGATTAGAAATATTGACATTACTTGAGTGATGAATGGTAAATTGCAAATTGGATGGAAACATACTGAAATCTTGCTATAATCTTATTAGCTGTAGAGCAGAATTTGGTATAAGATCAGTTACTCAAGCTGGCAAGACATTGATACAGGTAGATCCTATGGCATATATCCTTAAACAGAGTGGTTGAGTGAGTCTAATGTTTCATCAAGGATTCTCAGTTTTCAGTTTTTGAACCACTATACCTTTTTGTTCATAGGGCTATATGCGTGTGTACATACATATGCACATATATATGCATATGTATGTACACATACATACACATATACATACACATACATATACACACAGGTTTTTTTTTTTTCCTGGCAAGTAGAGGTTCAGATGTTGAATTCCAAGGGGATTTTGGACTTCAAAAAATTTCCCCATTCCAGGACATGGTAGAATCATAGGAAGCAGTGTAACCTATACAAAATGGTATTAAAGGTACAGAGGATTTGCATAATTTCTCTGTCTTGTTTGTAAGCTTTCAGCTATGGCATAGCTACTAATAGAAGAGAACATATGCCCTGGGGAAGAAAGCTGGAACACCTCTTCTGACTAGCCAGCTCCACAGGGAGTTAAAGTCAAGGAGATTAGCCTACAGTTTACATTGTCCACAGAGTGAATCTGTACAAAAACAAAACTGGAAATTGGAGTAATAATCTTTGTAATATTTGTTCTTGTTAACTGTGTTACTAATTACAAACTAACAACATTATGTGTTTAATTTCCTTATCAACCCAATCGGATATTATTATTGTTGTTTTTCTCGCCTTCTTGTTTTCTTATCTTGACTTGATTAAAGTTACTTAGCTTGTAAGGGATAGGATTAGATTTTGAATCAGGTCTCAAGTCTTCGGACTCCAAAATCTATACAGTGGTAAGAGAGAGTTGTGACTAATTATGTATTAAAATCAACTATGATGTGCTAGGTTTTGTGATAGGTACTGGTCATTGAATTCTCACAGCACTCCCTGAAGCAGATTTTCATACTCTAATTGATAACATATGTACAGCTCATTTGAATCCAGACCTGTCAGGGTGTCACCGAGGTCCATGCCCTATTTACTATATCATGGTATTTCCCATTTCTTTCTTTCTTTCTTCCTTTCTTTCTTTCTTTCTTTCTTTCTTTCTTTCTTTCTTTCTTTCTTTCTTTTTTTTTTTTGGAAGAGAATTAGCTTCTTTATTTCACCACCTCCACCCCCATCCTGGATTTTTAACCCTGAAAGGATTTCTTTTTTTTTTTTCCTTTTTAGTATTTATTTATTTTTTATTAACATTTAATGTATTATTTGCCCCAGGGGTACAGGTCTGTGAATCATCAGGCTTACATGTTTCACAGCACTCACTATAGCACAAACGTTCCCCAACGTCCTTAACCCAGCCACCGTGTCCTTAGCCCCCCACCCCCCAGTAACCCTCAGTTTGTTTCATGAGATTAAAGAGTCTCTTATGGGGCGCCTGGGTGGCTCAGTGGGTTAAAGCCTCTGCTTTCGGCTCAGGTCATGATCTCAGGGTCCTGGGATCGAGGCCCGCATCG
>LNAC01000117.1:940709-954267 GCA_002007465.1 Ailurus styani
ATTGGCTTGAACTTCTCATCCCAGGTGTTGGGTCCCTTAGTTGTTTGTCCTGCAAGTAACTTGTTACCACTTGTGGCAAAAAGAGTAGGAAGGTTCTTCCAGTATTTCTGCTATCTTAGACTTGTCGCATTCTTAACTAATCAGAAAAGGGACCAAGTAAGATTTGGGAGAATTCTCATTTTGTATTGAATGTTCTCAGGTTTATCATGAAACATCTCAAAGCAGATTTGAAAATCAGTTCATAGATACTTGGAGACTGGCGGAGATAGCAGTATTAGAAATAGGGCAGAGAAGTGAAAATGATCAAAGGCCTCTTCACAGAATACACTTAATGATGTGTCTTCCATTCTATAGTTGCAGAACTGCTCTATTCACTCCAATGGTATGAGGAATTAGACAATCCACCTATTTTTCTAACTGGATTTTGTGAGATGCTTCAAAAGATGAATATTACATATGATAACTTATGTGGACTTGGTAATACTTCTGGCCTTTTACAGCTGTTATTTAACAGGTAAGAATCCCTTTCAACTTCCATTTTTATATGATTATTTTACTTATTTTTGGCTTTGTTTCTGTAAAATGTAAGCTCTGTGCTAATATTTCAGTCAGAGGGTTGATCTAAATTAAACCCAAATCTTTTTTTTTTAAGATTTTTTTAATTTATTTGAGACAGAGATTGAAAGCACGAGCAGTGGGAGGGACGGAGGGAGAGGGAGAAGCAGACGCCCCACTGAGCAGAGAGCCTGAGTCCGGGCTGGATCCCAGGGTTCCGGGATCATGACCCGAGCCGAACGAAGGCAGGCATTTTGCCAACTGAGACACCCAGGTGCTCCTAAATTAAACCCAGTTCTTAATGGTAAATACTTTGTGGATTCTAAGTGCTCGAATTACTCATCTGGGGAGATATTTGAACTTTGCCTGTGTTCTTTTTTTTTTTTTTTTTTTAAAGTTTTTTTTTTTTTTTTTCNGGAGAGAGATCACAAGGAGGCAGAGAGGCAGGCAGAGAGAGAGGGGGAAGCAGGCTCCCTGCTGAGCAGAGAGCCCGATGCGGGCCTCGATCCCAGGACCCTGAGATCATGACCTGGGCCGAAAGCAGAGGCTTTAACCCACTGAGCCACCCAGGCGCCCTGCCTGTGTTCTTAAATCCATAAATACATTCAAGAATAGGAAAGATGACAAAGAAATAGAAGCCTTGTAGAAGTTGTTTTGTTATCTGTGATCCATCCTTCCAGTACTTTCAAATCTAAGCTTTTCTTTGCATGTTGTTACAGATGTGTCTTAAGATTATAACCACAGGGGCACCTGGATGGCTTAGTGGGTTAAGCATCTGCCTTCAGCTCAGGTCATGACCCCAGGGTCCCTGCTCAGCAGGGAGTCTGCTTCTCCCCCTCCTTCCTGCTCATGCTCTCACTATCTGTGTCTCTCTCAAATAAATAAATAAAATATTTAAAAAATTATAATTACAAAACCCTCTCACCTACCTCGTTGAGGAAATAGGTATGACAGTAGTCATAAAGGTTATAGTAGTTAGGTAGTTAGCCTGTTGAAATTACTGTGTTAAACTGCTTCTCTTTTTTTTTCACTGGCCAATAGTGTTTTGAGTATGCTCTGTGGTTTCAGGAGTCCCAGGCTGAGAACATTTTTCTCTGCAATCTCAGTCCACATACTTGACACTCAGAACTTTCCCCGGCAGATATTAATACCTCCTTGGTTCTTCAGCATTAACTTGGCTTGGTGTCCTGTGGAATATGTCCTTTTCCCAGCGGCAGTCTCTGGTCCTCAAGCCTAATCTCCATTGGGATTCGAAGGGCTTTGGGATGAGAGTTCAGTACCAATTGTAAAGGAGTGTTGGAAGCCTAAGCCTCCCAGTCTATTCAGTAATGGCTGTTGTTTCAGAGCAAAAACGCTATGTGAATTGATACCCTCACAAGGTGATTTACTTAATTTTGTAAAAGGAATCAGGCAAACAGTCTTTAAAAATCTTAAACACTTTGAAAATGGATTTTTTTTCTTTTTCTTTTTTAGATCCATGGAAAATGGCACCCTTTGGTCTCTCATTATTGCTAAGTTGATCCTTTCCCGAAGTGTTTCATCTGATGAAGTAAAACAGCATTATAGGAGAAAAGAAGGGTATTCTGATTTAAAATGTTTGTACTTTGTAGTTTGTTGTATTTGGTCACTCTGGCAACCCCAACTAATGAATAATTTCTAATTAATCAAGGAAACAAGGTTTAAGAAATGAGGAAATTAAAGGAAATGAGAATTAAAGACTTTTTTTAAAGATTTTATTTATTTATTTGAGGGGGGGAGAGAGAGAGAGAGAGTGAGCGAGCACACACAGAGGGAGAGGAAGAGGGAGAAGCAGACTTCCTGCTGAGCAGGGGGCCTGACATGGGGCTTGATCCCAGGACCCTGGGATCATGACCTGAGCCAAAGGCAGAGACTTAGCCAACTGAACCACTCAGGCACTCCCCGACTGAGCCACCGAGGCACCTTGAGAATTAAAGACTTTAAAAGAATTTCAGTTTTAGGGTTGGGACACACCTTATTTTAAATATTTTTAACTTTATAATATTTTGTTATGGAATTTTATACTTCGTTTAAAAAGCATTTTGTTGGGCGCCTGGGTGGCTCAGTGGTTTAAAGCCGCTGCCTTCGGCTCAGGTCATGATCCCAGGGTCCTGGGATCGAGGCCCACATCGGGCTCTCTGCTCGGCGGGGAGCCTGCTTCCTCCTCTCTCCTCTCTCTCTGCCTGCCTCTCTGCCTACTTGTGATCTCTCTCTCTGTGTCAAATGAATAAATAAAATCTTTAAAAAAATAAAAAAATAAAAAAATAAAAAGCATTTTGTTAACTTGCTCACTTTTCACCTGAAATCTTTTTGGTAGAAATTCCCCTCCCTAACATCCTTCTTCTATTACTTTATTTGCTATTTGGAAGTGATAGGAAAAGTTACTTACTCTTCTCTTAAATAAGGATCATCCTATTGAAAAATACTATAGAAATACAATAAAACTGTTCTTACAACAAAGAAACAGATTGTGGGGTTGGACATAGAGATCTAGAGTTGGTCATGTTAGAGAAGCTGAACACTCAAACATTTAGTTGAAAATTACCAAGAGGCATTTTGAATTTTCTGATTTACCAAGAATTCTGAAATGATATGTATATGTTCTGGTACAGTAGACTTGTTAACTAAATTTCTATTTTTTTGCATTTAAAAATGTTTTAAACTTATTATTTTGAAGTAATTATAGATTTACATGCAATTGTAAGAAATGATACAAAGAGATTCCATATACCCTTCATTCAGTTTCCCTCAGTGGTACCATTTTGCATAACTTAAATACAATTTTATAACCAGGAAAATGGCATCAATACAGCCTGCTAAGTTTACATGTACTCATTTGTTTGTGTATGTGTTCTGTGTAATTCACATGTCTGACCACTACCACAACCCAAGAGACAGAACAACTTTATTGTAAGGATCCCTTTTGTTATCCTTTTATAATCAGGGCTACCTCTCTTCCTCCCATTTTCATCTCCAGCAGCAAGCAATCTGTTCTTCTCTTTATCATTTAGGAAAGTTATATAAGTGAAATCATATAGCATATGATCTTTTGATATTGGCTTTTTTATTTAGCATAATTTAATTTTTTTCTGATTATAAAAGTAATAGGGAATTAACTAGAGAAGTATTAAAACTAATTACTAATGATAGATTTATACTTGACAGAAAAGTCAAAAACTTTTTTATTCAGTAGTGATAATTGAAAATGGCATAGGAAAAATGAGATTCTATTCACAATGACAACAAAACTCTAGAAATAAATTTCACACAAAAAATACAATATAAAACTTTAGTAAAGATTACAAAAGAAGGTGGGAAGATAAATTGTAAAAATGGTTGTATCTCTAATTGCAATGCAATCTCAATCAAAATTCTAGCAATATTTTTTGAAAAACTTGACAAACTGCCTTTGAAGAAAAAATGCTCAAGAATTGATAGGAAAAAAAAAATCAGTAGGGAATTTCTGAAAAAGCGAAAAGGACTTGCTCTACCCGTATAATAATTAAGCAGTATTAAATTGGTAAATAGACAAATCATTGGATCAAGATATAGAATCCAGAAACTAATCCACACAGATATGAGGATTTAGTTTTTGATGCAGATGACCTTTCAAATTAGAGGCATGAGTTAATAATGCATGATGTTAGGAAAAGTGGATATGTTTGAAAAAATAGCAAGGTGCCCCTCTCTTACGTTAAACACAAGGATGAAGTCAAGATGAAAGCTAAATGTAAAGAACAGATCTATATAAAAGTATCAAGGGAAAATGAGAGATTCTGTATTCTTATGGTGAAGATCTTAAAGCACAAAACCCCAGAATCTGTAAAATAAGTGATAGATATTTGATTTTTTAAAATAAAAACTTCTAGCAACCTAAGTACCCATCAACAGATGAATGGATAAACAAAAAGTGTACAAGTACAATGGAATATTTATTATTCAGCCTTTAAAAGGAAGGAAGTTCTGACACATGTTATGACATGGATAAGCCTTGAGGACATTTATGCTAAGTGGAATAAACCAGGCTTAAATGACAAATATGATTCCACTTCTGTGAGATACCTAGAGTACTCAAATTCATAGAGACAGAAGGTGAAATGGTGGTTGCCAGGACCTCAGAGTTATATCCTGAGGTTGCCAGACCCTGAGGAAATGGGGGAGTTCTTGTTTAGTGGGTAGATACCAATTTTGTGAACTGAAAAGACTTTCAGAGATTGGTTGCAGAGCAGTGTGAATGTACTTAACACTATTGAACTGTACACTTAAAATAGTTAATTTGGTAAATTAATGTGTATTTTACCCATAATTAAAAATTTTTAGAAAAAGAAAACTTCTGTATGAGAAAAGTGCAGTAAGCAAAGGTTAAAGGGCAAGTGATAAAATGGGAGAAAACATTTACAAATTAATAAAAACTTAATATTCATAATATACAAATAACTTCTATTAATTGGTAAAACTATCCAAATTAAAAAAAATTATCAAGGACTTTAATAGGTAATTCATAGATCAAATAGACAAATAGTAGTCATTTCATTTATGAAATATGAAATATGGAAGGATTTGCCATAGTAATAATGATAGAAATACAAATTAGAAGAAGCACATTTTATCTGTCATCTTGCTAGAAATTAAGAAGATTCATTAAGTGTGCAGTCACACTTGTGTTGGTGAGAGTGTAAATTGATTATGCTTTTTAGGAAAGCAATTTGAAATTATCAAAATATAATACATTCATATCCTTTGCTCTTGTAACTTCTAGGAATCTAGCCTAAATAGTATTATATTTGCACATATGCAGAATAATACCTTGCTCACAAACATTTATTGCAACTTTGTAAGGGCAAAATTTGGGAAAAAACATCAATGCCCACTAATAGGGGCAGTAGTTAAATTATAGTGTGGAATAGTTTTCTTTTTTTCTTAATTTAGTTATGTAGCTTTAAAATAGAAAGTAATTTATACTATATGTTCTGACTTAGGTGTAAAATATAAGTAGCAAGTAATACAGCAGTATATTTAGAGTGATCTCATTATATGAATAAAATTCAAGTATATATATATACACATATATAAATATCAATTCATAGAATGAACACACAACTGGTACTGTTTAAATGAATCGGTTGACTTTTAAAGAGAACATAATCATCATATATTGTATAATTTTAAAAAATTATACATGGAGGTGAAGTCGTATATGCTTATGCTAAAAATTAGAAGCCTGTAAAAAAGAGAAAGCAGCAGCAAAAAATATCCACAGTTTTATCATCTAGAACCAGCAACTGTCAATCTCTTCATTGTTTCCTTTTTTTTTTCTATACGGTTATTTTATATAGTGGCATTATTAGTCTTTTTGAATATTCTGAAGGAGAGGAATTTTCTGAAACCACTGCGTGTTTAGGATAAATATAATTCATACTTTTCCTTTTCTTTAAACAGTTTTTTCCCACTAACGGAAGGTAATATGCATACCATTCAAAGTCTCTGTCCATTTTTGTCAAAAGAAGACAAGAAAGAATTCATTGCTCAATGTATACCTCCCCTTTTGGCCTGGACTAAGGAAGATCTTTGCAGTACTAATGGTTAGTGCTTGATAATAAATATTTTACTTTAATTATTGCTTAAGATGAAAGAAGTGTTTCTTAATATCTAAATCCAAAATTTAGCAGAGATAAGTTAAATTGCAGCTGATTTATTCCTAGTTTATACTTTTGCTACATAATAAGTTGAGTCAGTAGGATGAGTGTCATTGTAGAGTGACTGTTACCATTTTGTAGTACAGAAATGCTATATAGGCTTAAGGGAAGATTAAAACCACAGATATCCTTCCACTGTTTATTTCCATCCATAACATTTTTAGCTATGCTTAATTTCTCCCTAGTCAATCAATGATTGAACATCTAAAGGTAACAGAGAGATAGCTTTTGTTGTATATTAAACTTTTCTGGGCCCTCTGGACTCTTACTAGTTCATTTGTTTATTAATTTATTAAACACTTACTGAATATGGCTCTTTGGCAGTTCCTTTTGTAGAGAGGACAGACATAAAGTTATATCGTGATAATAGATATATCAGAAACACATCCTGCTTTGTGTGTCAAAGCAGCAGAAAAGGAATTTCCCCACTCTGCTTTGAGGCATCAATAATGATTTCACAAAGAAAAATTTAACTGGTTGATGAAGGATAGTTTTCCATATGGATATAGTTGGGGACAGGCATTTGAGGAACACAGAAACATGAAAGAGTGTATAGAGTTCAGTTTGGCTGGCATTTAAGGTAGAAGGTTGGGAACAAAAGGTATAAGATGCACAGGTATCTGAATTTTGAGGAACAGTACAGAAAGGGCTTATGCAGGTTAAGGAGTTTGGACTTTAAGAGGTAGGCAGTAAGGAGCCATTGGCTCAAATTAGGTAGGAGAGTAGTAGGACTGTCTCATTAGAAAGATTATTTTGATAACTTTGGAGTGTGGATGTGAGGGAGAGAGATTGGGGGTAGAAGACAGAAAGCTGTTGGAATGTCTTTATTTTTTTTAATGTTTATTTTATTTATTTTTTTAGAGGGGGGAGGGGCAGAGGGAGAGAGAGAATCTTAAGCAGGCTCCATGCCCAGCATGGAGCCGATGGCAGTACTCGATCTCCCAACCCTGAGATCATAACCTGAGCTGAAATCAGAGAGTTGGAATTATTCTTAATCGACTGAGCCACCT
Source organism: Ailurus styani (assembly GCA_002007465.1). Taxonomy (NCBI): domain Eukaryota; kingdom Metazoa; phylum Chordata; class Mammalia; order Carnivora; family Ailuridae; genus Ailurus; species Ailurus styani. The sequence goes on from LNAC01000117.1 coordinate 947,989, forward strand.
AGGTGCTCTGGGGATAATCTTAAGGAGAGAGAAACAGAGTTTAAATCAAGGCATAGATGGAAGAGAGGAGTTGGAAATGAAAGGGATTAAAGAAATAGAATTGATGTGGCTCTGTGATTCTATTTCTGAATTGGGTAGAAGGAAATACCAATAGGCCTTATAGAGAACCTTTAAAGGAGACTTGAAGGTTAGGAGAAAGTACAGAAGGGGTATACAGGGAGCCAATGTTAAGGTGGCTATGGAATATTACTCAAAATGGAGATTGTCTGTCAACTGGATGGAAATACTGCTTTCAAAGCCCATATCATGTAGGTGGTAGTATAATCTGTAAATGAAGTTGAGCCCGTCTAGGGAGAGTGGAGTGAAAAGAATATCAAGGGAACAGCAGTACATAGATACAAGGGGTATGTGGGTAGGGGAGACTTGAGAATAAGGACTAAAGATAAAGAAAAGCAGGGGAGGAGTTTTAGATAGTATTCATCACCTGTGTTAAATGCCACAGAAGGTCAAATAAAATTCAGGACTGAAAAGTGTCCATTAACTTTGGGATTATTGGAATGAAGAGTGGTGAGAAAGTGGAGGCAGATAGTTCTAAGTGTTCAGTGAAAATGGATGTAGAAAGAAAGTGAGAGGCAGAGATGAATTCAAGGTCAGAGGGAAAATCGGTGTTGCAGGGGAGAAGGAGGGAGGAGTAGGAGATAGAGAAACTGATGATAGCTCCCACTGAGATGAGAGGAATGGGATCTACTTAGAAGATACTAACCTTGTGTAGGTGGAGTGGCTTTCTTCTAAGAGAAGTTAGGAGAGATATAGGATGGATGCAGATGTGAATAAAGAGAGAGTAGGAAACTTGACGTGTTCCTTACTCATAAGCTTTGTGTCTCTTTGGGCTAGGTCATTTAATGACTGAAAAGGATTGCAGATTTTAAGAAGGATAGTTAAGTAGTGGAAGAAGAACACGCCTATCAATAAACATTTGTCAAAAAAAATTACCCAATGGCACCCAAAGCCAGCCGATGTAAAAAAAAAAAAATATTGTGGCGTTAAGCTGTATAGTTGCATTCACCGACAGAGTTAGACTGTAGGGTCAGGCAGGGATTTGCAGGTCTGCAGTCAGGATGCAGCTGAACTGGCTGTGCATAGAAGAGAGGAGGACCTAATGGGACAGCAGGTGGTTCTTCCAACACACATTATAACTGAAAGATGGCCGAGGGGAAGAAGGGGGCAGAAGACAAGGCTGCAGTGTCATACAGCTGTGTGCGGTCACACAGACCACAAGGTTCCTAGCTGTGTGGAGGCCCTACAAGAGGAGGAATGTCTTTGAGATTTGACAACTAATTTTGCTCTTTCAACCAAAGTAATGAAATGGAATTAGCTAACAAATAATTTTTAATATATAGTTGTTAGAAAATCTGTTGTTTCTGATTACACTTGAGCTCAGCCTATTCTGTTTTGCCAGGAAGATTTAAAAAAATATTCCTCTACCTTTAAAGGAAGGTTTAAATATATCATCTTTTTTTCTTTATTTCTCAGTTCCCTTCTAACTACAGGATAAAAACCCAAGTCCTTAGTTTGGCCTATTGGACATTTTACAACGTTATCGCGACTAATCTCTCCAATTTTACTTCTTTGTGCTTCCATCCCAGACCCTGGCCATGCTAAATCTTCATGATTTTTGTACATTATATACTTTTTTCTCAGTTTTATTGAAAAATTATTGACATACATCACTATATAAGTTTCAGGTATACAGCATATGTGGGGTGATTACCACATAAATTGTGAGGAGTTTACCACAATAGGTTCAGCTCACATCCATCTTCTCATGTAGAAATAATAACAAGAAAGGAAAAAAAGTTTCCTCCTGATGACAAGTCAGGATTAACTTTTACCAGCTTTCCTATATATTATATAGTAGCGTTAGCTATAGTCATCATGTTGTACATTACATCCCTAGTACTTTTTTATCGTATAACTGGAAGCTTGTGACTATAATCCTTCCTTTAAGCCCCGCCCTTCCCCATCCTCCCCCTCTGATAACCACAGTCTAATGTCTTTTTCTATGAGTTTGGGTTTGGTTTGGTATGGTTTGGTTTGGTTCCACATATGAGTGAGATTATACAGTGTTTGTCTTTGACTTATTTCACTTTAGAATAATGTCTTCAAGGTCCATCCATGTTGTCACAAATGGTAGGATATCCTTTCTTTTCTGACTGTGAATAGTATTCCATTCTGTATATATACCACAACTTCTTTTCCATTTCATTCATTAATGGAGCCTTGGGTTGTTTCCATGTCTTGGCCATTGTAAATAATATTGCTATGAACGTGGGGGTTCAGATATCATCTGGAGTTAGTGTTTTTGTTTCCTTTGGATATACATTGACCTTTGAACAACATGGGTTTGAATTGTGTGGGTCCACTTATAAGCACATTTTTTACAATAAATACAGTATAGTATTATAAATGTATTTTCTCTTATGATTTTCTTGGCATTTTCTTTTTTTCTAGCTTACTTTATTAGAAGAATAAAGTTAATACATATGTGTTAATGTCAGTGTAATTGGTAAGACTTCTAGTCAACAGTAGGCTGTTAGTAGTGAAGTTTTTGGGGAGTCAGAAGTTATGTACAGATTTTCAAGTGCATGGGGTGGGGGACTTGGTCCCCTAACCCCCACATTATGTGAGGTTTAACTGTATTCTCAGAAATGGAATTACTGGATCATATGGTAGTTCTATTTTTAATTTTTTGAGGACATCCGTACTGTTTTCTATAGTGGCTGTGCCATTTTACAGTCCCACCAACAGGACATAAGGGTTCCATTTTCTTCACAGCCATGCCAGCATTTATCTCTTACCTTTTTGATGATGTCCCTTCTGATAAGTGTGAGATAATATGTTATTGTAGTTTTAATTTGCATTTCCCTAATGACTAGTGATGTTGAGCATCATTTATATATCATTTGGCCTTAAGAATATTTTCTTTGGAAAAATGTGTATTCAGGTCCTTTACCCTTTTTTAAATTGGGCTATTTGGTTTTTTGCTGTTGTGTGACTTATTTATATATTTTGGATATTAATCCCTATTGGATATATGGTTTGCAAATATTTTTTCCCATTTTGTAGGTTATCTTTTCACTTTGTTGATGACTTATTTTGCTGTGCGGATATAGTCCCACTTGTTCATTTTTTATTTTAGTTGGGTTTTAGGAATCATATTAAAAAATTATCAAGGTACATGTCAAGAGCTTTATTCCTATGTTTTCTTCCAGGAATTTCATAATTTTATATATTTAAATCTTTAATTGATTTTGACTTAATTTTTGCAAGTGATATAAAGATATAGGGCTAGTTTTATTATTTTACATTGAATAGCCCATTATCCCAGCACCATTTATTGAAGAGACTATCTTTCTCTCTTTAGTATTCTTGGATCCCTTGTCACATATTAGTTGATCATATTTTGGGCTCTCAGTTCTGTTTCATTGGTCATTTGTCTGTTGTTATGCCCTATTATACTGTTTTGATGACTATAATAGTTTGAGTATATCATGACATCAGGAAGTGTGATGCTTCCTGCTTTATTCTTTCACAGGATTTCTTTGGCTATTCAGGGTCTTTTGTGGTTCTATATACATTTTAAGAGTGTTTTCTCTGCTTCTATAAAAAATGCCAGTGGACTCTCACATAGGGATTGCATTGAATCTATGGATAGCTTTTGATAGTAGTGATATTTTTTTTAAAGATTTTATTTATTCATTTGACACAGAGAGAGAGATTACAGGTAGGCAGAGAGGCAGGCAGAGAGAGAGGAGAGAGGAGGAAGCAGGCTCCCCGCCGAGCAGAGAGCCCGATGTGGGCCTCGATCCCAGGACCCTGGGATCATGACCTGAGCCGAAGGCAGCGGCTTTAACCCACTGAGCCACCCAGGCGCCCTAGTAATGATATTTTAACATATTCTTTCAATCCATGAACATGGAATACCTTTCTATTTGTGTCTTTGATGTCTTTCATTGATGTCTTGTAGTTTTCAATGTAGAGATCTTTCATTTTAGTTAAATTTATTCCTAAGTATTTTTTTTTTTGATGCCATCGTAGATGGGATGGATTTCTTTCTTTTTTTTTTCAGAATATTTGTTGCTGTTGTGTAGAAATGTTACTGATTTTTGTATGTTCATTTTGTATCCTGCAATTTGACTAAATTCACTGATGTAATGCTTTTTTTTTTTTTTTTGAGTCTTTAGGATTTTCTATATATTATATCAGGTCATCTGTAAAGAGACAATTTTACTTCCTCCTTTCCAATTCTGGTACCTTTTATTTCTATTCCTTGCCTGGTTGTTTTAGTTAGGACTTCTAGTACTGTGTTGAACAGGAGTGTTGAGATCAGGCATTGTTGTCTTGTTCCTAATCTTAGAGGAAAAGCTTTCAGCCTTTCAGCATTGAGTATGATGTTAGCTGTGGGTTTGTGATTTATGAACTTCATTATGGTGTGATATGTTATTTCTACCTAATCTGTTAAAAAGTTTTCATTTTGAATGGATATTGAATTTTGTCAAAAGCTTTTCTCTGTGTGTACTGAGATGATCATATGATTCTTTTCTTTCATTTTATTAATGGGATGTATCACATTGATTTGCATTTATTGAACCATTTTTGCATTCCAGGGATAAATCCCCCTTGGTCATGGTGAATGATCCTTTTAATGTGCTCCTGTATTCTGTTTGCTAGTATTTTATTGAGAATTTTTCATCTATATTCATCAGGGCATTTGCCTGTAGTTTTCTTTTCTAGAAATGTCTTTTTCTAGTTTTGTTGTCAGGATAATGCCAGCCTTGTAAAAGCAGTTTGGGAGTGTTCCCTCCCCTTCAATTTTTTGGAAGAGTTTAAGAAAGATTAGTGTTGATTCTTCTTTAAATATTTGGTGAAATTTACCAGTCAAGCCATTTGGCCCTGGGCTTTTCTTCATTAGGAGATTTTTTTCATCGGTGATTCAGTTTCCTTGTTAGTAATTGATCTATTCAGATTTTGTTTCTTCCTGAGTCAGTCTTGATAAATTGTATGTTTCCAAGAGTTTTTCTTTTCTTTCTTTCTTTTTTTTTTTTTTAAGATTTTATTTATTTATTTGACACACACAGAGAGAGATTACAAGTAGGCAGACAGGCAGGCAGAGAGAGAGGAGGAAGTAGGCTCCCTGCCAGGCAGGGAGCCTGATTCAGAACTCGATCCCAGGACCCTGAGATCATGACCTGAGCCGAAGGCAGAGGCTTTAACCCACTGAGCCACCCAGGCGCCCTCCAAGAGTTTTTCTGCTTCTCCTAGGTTGTCCAGTTTGTTGGCATATAGTTGTTCAACAGTAGCCTCTTATGATCTTTTGAATTACTGTAATACCAGTTGTAATGTCTCCTTTTTCATTTTTAGTTTTGTTGTTATGAGTCCTTTCTCTTTTTTTATTCTCTTGGTTAGTCTAGCTAGGGGTTTGTCAGTTTTGTTTCTTCAAAAACCAGCTCTTTGTTTAATTTTTTTTTTTGGTAATTTTTCATTTCTCTGTTTTGTTTATTTCTGCTCTAATCTTTATTTTTTCTTTACTCTGCTGACTTTAGGCTCTCTTTATTTTTTTGCTAGTTCCTTAAGGCATAGAGTTAGGTAGTTTATTTGGAGATCTTTTTTGCTTCTTAATGTAGGCATTTATTACTCTGAACTTTTCCGTTAGAACTGCATTTGCTGCATCTCACAGTTCTGGTATGCTGTGTTTCCATTTTTGTTTATCTCAAAAAAGTTTTAGTTTCCTTTAATTTCTCCTTTGATCCATTGGTTGTTTAGGAGAGTGTTGTTTAATTTCCTTGTAAATTTTTAAATTTTCCTCTTATTACTGATTTCTAGTTTCTTGTCATTATGGTCAGAGAAAGTACTTGATGTGATTTCAGTTTTTTGAATTTGCTAAGATTGTTTTGTGGTCCAGTCTATGGTTTATCTTAGAATGGGGTCCTTGTGTACTTGAGAGGAATGTGTATTCGGCTGTTGTTGGATAGAATGGAAGCATAAATGTTCTAAATATTATCAACATAGAAATATAAGCTGTTACTTTATTATAAGTAAGTACATCTATATTAGGATACAGGAGTGTTTTCTTCTGTTTATGTCTGTTAGGTCCATTTGATGTATAGTATGTTTAAGTCTACTGTTTACTGGGCGCCTGGGTGGCTCAGTGGGTTAAAGCCTCTGCCTTCGGCTCAGGTCATGATCTCAGGGTCCTGGGATCGAGGCCCGCATCGGGCT
>LNAC01000117.1:955178-1050504 GCA_002007465.1 Ailurus styani
AAGCAGAGGCTTTAACCCACTGAGCCACCCAGGCGCCCTGTTCTGACTATTCTACCAACTGGCCATTCCCCTGTCTGTCTGCCTCTCCTTGGGCTTGCGTAGTCCAGTCCAATTAATTAACCCTACAGTGGCCTCTCTGTGTTCAAGTGAAAGAAAGAATCACATGTATCACGTTTTAAATCATAGGCTAGAAATGATTAAGCTTAGTGAGAAAGTCATGTTGAAAGTGAAGATAGTTTTGAAAGGTAGGGCTGTCATGCCCACCAGCTAAGTTGTGAATGCAAAGAAAAAGTTCTTGAAGTAAATGAAAATTGTTCTCCATTGAACACATAAATGATAAGGAAGCAAAACAGCCATGCTGCTGCTGTGGAGGTTTTAGTGGTTTGGATAGAAGATTAAACCACCTGCAACATTCCCTATAGGTCCTAACTTTCTTCAGTTCTAAGAAGGCAAAATGAGGTCAGGAAGCTTGAGAAGAAAAGTTTGAAGCTAGGAGAGGTTGATTCATGAGGTTTAAGGAAAGACGCCATCTCTATAACATAACAGTGCAAGGTGGAGCAGTAAACGCTGGCACAGAAGCTGTAGCAAGTTATCCGGAAGAGCTAGCTAAGGTAATTAATGAAAGTGGCTACACTAATGATAGGTTTTCAATGTAAATGAAACAGCCTTCTACTGAAGTATGCCATTTAAGACTTCCATAGCTAGAGGAAAAAGTCAATGGCTGGGTTCAAAGAATAAGTTGATTCTCTCGTTAGGGGCTAATGCAGCTGGTGACTTTAAATTGGAGTCACTGCTCACTTACCATTGTTGTTGCAGTTCATATTTTTAAGTATTATGTAACTAGTAGCAAGTTTTTGTAGTTGTGGTTATTTTTACTAATTTTTTTTTTAAGATTTTTAAATTTTATTTTAGAGTAACCATACAAGTTGGGGGAGGGGCAGAGGGAGAGAATCCTAACCAGACTCCCCGCTGAACTCAGAGCTTGATACGGGCTCAGTCCCACTACCCATGAGACCATGACCCAAGCCGAAACCAAGAGTCAGATGCCCAACCGAGTCACCCAGGCACCCTGTATTTTTACTATACTAAGAAAAAATATATTTGATTTATTTTTAGAGAGAGAGAAAGTACATGCACACATGCTCATGAGCGGCAGGGTGTGGGCAGAGGGAAAGAGAGAGAGAAAATCTTAAAGAAGGTTCCATGCTCAACACAGAGCCCGATGTGGGGGCTTAATCTCATGACCCTGAGATCGTGACCTGAGTCAAAATCAGGAGTTGGAGGCTTAACCGACTGAGCCTCCCAGGCACCCCTAATTTTACTATATTTTTTAAAAACTTTAAAGTTGTGAGTTATATACCACTGTTATCATATTGAAGAATCCAACTGTGATTATATATTTACCATTACCAGTGAGATTTATAATACCTTTTTATGCTTTTATGTAGCTTACTATACTTATTTCTACTCAAAAAACTCCATTTAGCATTTTTTGTAAAGTAGGTCTGGTGGTAATGAACTCCCTTAGCTTTTATTTTGCTCAGGAAAGTTTTTATCCCTCCTGCATTTCTGAAGGACAGCTTTGCCAGGTATAGAATTCTTTCATTATTTTAAATACGTCATCCCATTCTCTCCTGGCCTGAAAAGTTTCTGTTGAGAAATTCGCCGATACTCTTATGGGGCTTCTCATGTATGTAACTTTTCACTTGTGCAGCTCTTAAAATTCTTTGTCTTTGACTTTTGACAATTTAATTATGACTCAATGTAGCCCTGCTCACATTCAGTTTATTCCCGAGTAATTATCCTTATGAATCTAGATGTCCATTTCTCTCTACAGGTTCAGGAAGTTTTCAGCCATTATTGTTTAAATACACTTTCTGTCCCTTTCTCTTCTCCCGGAATTACCATAATGTGAATTTTTTTTTTCCATTGAGTCCCAAAATTCCCATAGGCTTTCTTTTTTCTTTTTGCTCCACTGTCCTATCCTCAAGGGTCTCTGATTCTTCTGCATGGTTGAGTCTACTTTTGAAACAGTTGAAACCAGTTATTGTATTTTTCAACTCCAAGATTTCTGTTTGATTTTTTGATGGTTGCAGTGTCCCTAATTTTGTTTTTTCTTTTCTTGTAGTTTGCCAAACTGAGAGAATTTTTCTGAATTCTTTGTCTGACAGTTTATAGTTTTTCATGTCTTTAGGATCAATTATTAGAGCTTCACTAGTTTCCTTTGATGGTGTCATATTTGTCTGATTATTTCTGATCCTTTATTCCTTACATTGGTATGTGCACATTCGATTGCGCTCCTCTTCCAAATGTTAATGATTTATAGGTTTGTTTTGCAGAGATAGTTCTTTACTGGTCAGTTCAGTTTGGGTTTTTAGGTGTGTGTGCTGATAATGTTCTTGTGCAAGTAGGGCCTGTTATTACAGTCTGGTTTTGGGCAAATGAGCTCTGAAGAAGTGGGGTGGGGTGACTGGGGGAAGGCTAACATTGGATAAGACTGCTAGCTTGGTTTTGCAGTTGCCTGGATTCTCTGGTCAGACTCACTGGATAGTTAGGACTGGGTACTATAAACATCAGTAGATTGGTCTACAAGTTAGCTTCCCTGCCCTGGTAGGGCAGCAGGATGGATTCCAGAATCTGTATAGCTCATTGCTTGGGGACCTGGCAAGAGTGTGCACAGAATTCCCTTGTCAGGTGATGCTCTGCAGATGGGGGAGGCCACGGGTTGTGCTCACTATTCAAGTGCCACTGGACACAGGGCTGTTGGTTGAGCTGTGGAACTTCCTGTGTGTTCTCATTAGGTTCCCTGGTCAGACAGGCTAAAGGTTGGATTTGGTGATGAGTGGGGCTACAAATTAGATTTCCTGCCTGGGCACCGTGGCAGAAGGAAGTCTAAAGCCAGTAAAGCTCTATGTTGTCTAAACTCAAGCAGAACTGCATCCCAACTTCCTTGACTGAAGAGGGCCACTGGCTTTGGTCTGCAGTCTATCAGCTCTGCCTGCCCACCTTCGGTTATAGTGCTGTTGTGCTGTAGAGCTTTCAGGAATTTTTGCTAGCCCTTCTGGTCAGATGGGCTGGAAGACTCTCAACAATGTGTGGGGCTGTGTCTTAGTTCCCTTGCCTGGGTGGGCGGGCAGAGGCTGGGAGCGACCCTCAGCTTTGTCTTTGAATTAATCACTGCCCACGTGCAGCAGGGGAATCCCCGGTGTGTGGTACTGGCTTTGTTTCTGGAGTGATCAGCCCTGTTCAGCTGCCTCTTGGCTTGAGTGCCGTGGGGTGACACAGCTTTCAGGAATTGTCTCCAGCCCTTCTGGTCTGATGGGGCAAGAAGATGCCCACATTGCAGGGGGGATGGGAGGTGGGGAGTGGCTCAGCTCCTTACCTGGGAGTGGGTAAACTGGGCTTTAGGGCTGTCAGAACTCCTCCTTTAAGGATCAGAATCAGGAAGATATTCACCCTGCTGTGTCCACTGGTCAGTAGTATGCCCCAGTCTTGGTTCTGCAGATAAGCAGAGCCACTGGTTGAGATTACTACTGGGCACTGCAGATATGAATTTGATCTTCCAAGATCCATGTGCTGATTGTTACAAGTGCTTTGTCCATTCTTTGTCAAAGTCAGATGCCTAGTGGCTGAGCCCTGCAAATTTTCCAGAAATCCCAGTGCTGTAAGATCAAAGTAGGAGCTCCCACAAAGTGACTCACAATAATGGGGGGGTATGCTGGTTTTCCCCCCTGGGTTGTTATTTTCCTACTGAAGGTACCAGAGTCTCAGGGGAGACTTCTCCACATGGTGCTGCACTGTCCTGAGGAGAGCCAGTGCAGTCAGTGTATAGCTACTTCTCTTACCTTCCTAATGCATTCTGTCTTGGTCTCAGTGATGATAGGGGGTGCTTCAGCCTCACCCCTATTTGAGTCTCAGTGATGTCTTGTTCTTGAATAATTGTTAGTTGTTTTTCTTGTGAGGGGGAGCAAAATTAAGAGCAACCTATGTTGCCATCTTGGTGATGTCTCTCCTATTCTATACTTTTTTACCACTTTGTGCCTTAGCTAGAGTACCCCTTTGCTACTCTTGCAGACTTGTTTATCTTTTGGTAAATCCCAGTTCAGTCAGCAGATTTAGGAAGCCCGCCCTTCCTCCCTTCAGTAAATCCCGGTTTTTGTTTTGTTTTATTTTTTTGTTTTGTTTTAAAGATTTTATTTATTTATTTGAGAGAGAGAGAGTATGAGAAGGGAGAAGGTCAGAGGGAGAAGCAGACTCCCCATGAAGCTGGGAGCCTGACATGGGACTGGATCCCAGGACTCCAGGATCATGACCTGAGCCGAAGGCAATTGCTTAACCAACTGAGCCACCCAGGCACCTGGTAAATCTTGGTTTAAACGCCAGCTTCGGGAAGCTCCTTCTTCCCTCCCTTCCTTCCTTCCTTCCTTTTGTAAGATTTATTCATTTATTTGAGAGAGCAAGCAAGTGGGTGAGGGACAGAGGGAGAGAATATCCAAGCAGATTCCCACTGATTGTGGAGCCCAGCTCAGGGCTTGATCCCACAAGTGCTCTTCTGATTCTTCCTAGATGGAGATAGTTATTTCCTTTTCTGGGCTCCCATTCTTTGTCCATATTGTATTGTAATTTGTTTTTAAGTCTGCTAGTACTACTGGATGAGTCCCTTCAGGGACTTGATTTTGTTCATTTTTCCCCAGCATCTAGCAGTGCACCTGGTATTCATTATTTATTCATCTTCATTTAGTCAGTCAAAATAAATGTCTGTATCTTAGAGATTGTACTAGGAGGATGTATACAGTGATAAGTAAAACAAACAAGGTTCCTTCATGGAGCTTACTTTCTGTTGAGGAGATAACAGTAAATAAGTAACAAACATTAGTGCTATAAAGGCAGCAGACACATGATAATTGAGAACAGAGAAATGCAGAGGGCAGTACGTCATATATGTGGGAATTACATAGAGTAGAGGCAATATTGAAGCTGAGCCTTGAGGGATAAGAGGGAACCAGGGATTCTAAAGAGCAGTGAGCCTATGAGAGCGTTCTAGACATAGTACATGCCTATTGAGTGAATGTGTGAATTATGGAACAATATATTCTGTTTTCCATCTTTAACTTTATACTCTAGCTATGTTTTTTGTATGTTTGTTTCTGTTTGAGAGGTGGGTATACTGAATAAGTCCTATACTTAAGAAACCAAGAATAAAAAACAAAACAAAAAAAACCCAGCACAGGTTAGTTTAAAGCACAATAATACCATTTACTCACCCCACCTCCACCCCCACCCCCACTCCCTTTTCTGTGTTAACTACTTGGTATGGAGACAGGGCCTCTGCCCTCTGGAACTTATACACTTATTTATGGACTCTTTCATGTAAACCCTTTTTAGAATTCTTAACCAGGACATTTTTGGAGAAGGTTTTGACCTATCTCAAAATAGACTTTCTTTTTTATAGTAACAATACAACTTTTTTAAAAAAGGATTTTATGTATTTGAGACAGAGAGATACAGAGAGAGAGAGAGAGAGCACACATCAGCAGGGGGAGAGGCAGAGGGAGAGGGAGAAGCAGACTCCCTGCTGAGCCAGGAGCCCGATGTGGGGCTTGATCCCAGGATGCTGGGATCATGACCTGAGCCGAAGGCAGATGCTTAACCATCTGAACCACCCAGGTGCACCACAATACAATTTTTTTTTCTGTTTTTTTCATCTTTCTTTCATCTGCTGCACACAATTTAACAATATGATACAAGAAATGAGTTGGTAGTTTACCGTTCTATATAGTGATGGATTTTTCTTGAATTTTCGTGTTTATAGTAATTATAGTGCTTACATGATTTGCACTAGAATTGCTTTTCCTCATTTCAAGTTTCATATCGAAGAAAGAAGAGAGTGCTTCTTCTCTGTTAACATTAGAGTGGTCTAAGAGAAGGGTCATCCCTATTTTTTGTCAAAAACCTGTTTTACAGAAACAAAGCAATAATTTCTGCACCTATAAGATGAGACTTTGGTTTAAGGCAGTATTTATAGTTAGATGTGGGTGTGTATGTGCGTGCATTTTAATTTTCATTTTATTTTACTTTAGGAGGTTTTGGACATCTTGCCATTTTTAATTCTTGCCTGCAAACCAGAAGCATAGATGATGGAGAGCTATTACATGGTATATTAAAAATTCTAATATCCTGGAAGAAAGATCATGAAGATATTTTTCTTTTCAGTTGGTAGGTGATATTTTATACCGTGTCTCCCCCCATTACAATGTGTATCCAGATTATGTACCTTATAGTCACAATTTTGTACAGTAATGGGATAATAAACATTTAAGTCAGCCTTTTATAAAAATGTATAAGATTTAAAATAAAAGTTTCTAATTGAATGTCCATTTGATTCTTTCATGTTTTGTTTTTGTCTTTATCACAGTAATCTGTCAGAAGTCAGTCCAGAGATACTAGGTGTAAATATAGAAATAATCCGGTTCCTTTCCCTGTTTCTGAAATACTGCTCATCTCCTTTGGCAGAGAGTGAATGGGACTTCATCATGTGCTCCATGTTGGCTTGGTTGGAGGTAAATTAACCCGCTATGTCATCACCTCTCTTAGGTCTTCATATACATATCTGTATACTAGAACCAATTACTAATCTTATTATTTAAGAAATTATTATAATTAACTTTTTTGGAAACATTTAAACACTTTATAGATGTATTCCTCACCAGTTACTATTTGATAGAATAGTAAAGTGATAGAGGTTTAATGTCTGCCAGTATCATTCAGTGACCAAATCTCCTGCAATTAAAATATTCTTTCCATTAGTTCATTTTAATATATTTTAGCACAGCCCTTGGAGGTTTTATCTTTCATGATCAATTTTTTAATCTTTTTGGCTCTATTATAATTAAATTATTAAAATGTACTGTGTCAGTAATATGTTATAGACTAAGCAAATTCAGAGGGAATTAATGTTCTTTTTATGACACAAAGCAAGTATAATATCTGTGGGCTCTAATGGCAGAAAAGCGTTGGGGTTGAATTGGTCTGAATCTCTGCTTTGTTTGCTATTAGCTGTGTGGCTTAGGGTGTTCAGACTTGACCTACTTGAACCTCAGTGTCCTTATTTTATTTATTTATTTATTTTTTTTGAAGAATTTATATATCTTAGAGAGAGTGTGAGCAGCGAAGAGGTGCAAAGGGAGAAGGAGAGAGAATCTCAGGCAGCCTCCCTGCTAAGCACAGGGCCTGACTTAGGGCTCAGTCTCATGACCTGAGATCATGACCTGAACCCAAGTCAAGAGTTGAACGTTCAACCGACTAAGCCACCCAGACACCACCAGTGTCCTTATTTTAAAAATAACTTAATAATGCCCAATTAGTCAGGCTCCTGAGAAAATTGTAAATATGTTTTTCTATAGTTCACTTGGTAAATGGTAATCGAAATTTTATTTCATAGTTTTAGAAATAGCATTTCGGAATAAATGGATTGATTCTAATTCTTAGTATTTAATTTTTTTAAAAGTTATTTTGATATAAAATGTATGTCTCCTGAGATTCTACACTTCAGCTGCGTTTTATTTTAAAATTTAGAGAACCGAGAGAGTTTTCTTTATTGCCTTGATTTGTGGTGTTCCGGTAGATGTCTGCTTACCTGTTTCATTTTTGTTTCTTCAGACAACAAGTGAAAATCATGCATTGTATTCTGTTCCACTTGTACAACTGTTTGCCTGTGTCAGCTGTGATTTGGCCTGTGAGCTCAGTGCTTTTTTTGATTCTGCAACTCTGGATACCATTGGCAATCTCCCTGTAAATCTAATCAGTGAATGGAAAGAATTTTTTTCCCAAGGCATCCACAGTTTGCTTTTACCTCTTTTGGTGACTGCTACAGGCAAGTGAAAGGGGAATCATAGTGGAATTCATTATAAATGACTGGTTGAAAACTTCAAAACAAAAACTTTGGCTGCTTAAGTCAAACAGTACAAAATAGTAAAGAACCTGAGACAAAGCTTGGCATCTCAGAAGCATCATATATGCTTCTGCTTTACAGACAAGAATTGAAAACTGGCAAAGTATCCAAAGACTATTGCAATTTAAAATCATAGTAATTCAGATAACCTGAAGAGATTATTTATAACTCAAACTTCTCTCCTTTTTAAGGATGAGGTAATAGAAGTTATGACTACTGTTTAAGATTACATTAAACAGTTTCTAGGTAGGACTGCTCTAATGTTTGTCAATTTTTTATTTCATTTTCTTAAATAACATTTGACCATGAATCAGGCAAGTTCTCTTACTCACTTTGTTTTGGGATGTGCATGTTATTTTCCTTTTTGTCATCAGAAGAAAGTGAAGATACATCTGAAACATCCTTTCAGAATGCAATGCTGAAGCCCATGTGTGAAACATTAACATATATCCCAAAGGACCAGCTGTTGAGTCAAAAACTCCCTTCAAGATTGGTTGCTGGCCAAAAAACAAACTTACCAGAGTATCTCCAGACTTTGTTAAATACATTGGCCCCATTACTCCTCTACAGAGCTCGGCCTGTGCAAATTGCTGTTTACCACATGCTATACAAGTAAGAATTCTTCCAATTGAATCAATGTTGTGGTGGTTAAAAAGAAAAAATAGAATATATATTTAGTTTTAACCTTTGGTCGTTAAAAAAAAAAGTCAAAGTAAAAAAAAAAGTAAACTTGACCATACATTTTAGTAACAGGGATGCCAAATTTTAGATCATTTAGGTCACTGTTTTCTATACACGGTTTACATTTAGATAGTCCTGGACATGGGTGATTATTTCAGAAAACAATCATTTAAAAATATACTCATTACAAAGTAAGTATTGGTCTTTCTGCTCTTTAGCATGGGAACAGTTTAATGTTGTATAATATCATATATATTCTGACTGCAGATTGATGCCTGAATTGCCACAATATGATCAGGATAATCTCAAGTCATATGGAGATGAAGAAGAAGAACCAGCCTTGTAAGTTTTTTTAATAATTTGTTTTATTAAATTCTCATAATCCACCTCACTTATAATTACTTCAGAAGATGGATAAACACAAAAGCTTTAAATTTAGAGTATATATTCTTTTAATAGATAATTTAAAGTCATCTGTAAGATAAAAATGAAAGTTAGAGGGCGCCTGGGTGGCTCAGTGGGTTAAAGCCTCTGCTTTCGGCCCAGGTCATGATCTCAGGGTCCTGGGATCGAGGCCCGCATCGGGCTCTCTGCTTGGCAGGGAGCCTGCTTCCCCCTCTCTCTCTCTCTCTGCCTGCCTCTCTGCCTCCTTGTGATCTCTCTCCCGCTGTGAAATAAATAAATAAAATCTTAAAAAAAAAAAAAAAAGAATTAAAAAAAAAAAATGAAAGTTAGAGTCCAGCCAAAAAGATAGTTTCTCTCCTTAATTGTTCCTAAATCATATTTTCAGTTTGTTACTATTTAGCAGAACTTTCTTTGACCACACGGTAGCTGTGGAAAGAGTATGTCAATTCAAATATCTATTCAGCATCCACTTTGTGCAAAGTATTAAATGCTGAGGGGAGAATATGGTGCTTAGTAGATTGTTCTTATTCATAAGGAGCTTGTAATCTACTATAGACGACATTACTCTGTAATAGAAGACAGTGCTATGGAAAAGGATAGATTGCATGCTGGGGGAACACAGCTGCTATGGAAGGGAAGACTTTTTCTTGAGGAAGAGACATTTGTATCTGTCAAGTTAGGTAGCACTTCAGTAGGGCAGGGAAGACCGTATAAATTAAGGGAATACATGTGCGACGGCATGAATGTTCACGATGTGCTGGGGAACGTTTGCCAGTTAACATGTTTTTTATCTATATCTTCCTCCGCTGGAGTAGAAGCTCTGTAAAGTCAGGAATTTTTGTCTTTTGTTCCCAACTATATTCATAGCATTCAGAATGGTCCCTGGCCTAATGCAAACTCATGAATACTTTTCATTTGTTTAATAAAGGATAAATGAATGAATATATGTGGAGTAGGTGGGGAAGGTATAGTGAAAAGTAAAGCTGGATGGGTGCCTAAGATAATGAAGGGCCTTAAAAATTACATTTTCTGGCATTTGGGGCATTATTTGATAGAAGATGGGGAAAGTACCAGCTGATTCTGGCTATAGTATGATTCACAAATTTCACAAAGAAACAGGCGAGACTATTCTAGAAACAGTAACAGTGCATGGAGGGCAGCATGGATATGGAGAGGTACGTGAACTGGTATTTGTAAAATTCAGTGACTGTTGGTAGGTAATAGAAAAGGGGTGGTACTAGGATAGTGGTGTTAAAGGTGAAAATCCAAGGGCAGAAACTTGAAGACCTGTGTTTATGGGCTGGGAAAAGGAAGCCACAAGAGAAGAAATGTTGCAGAGGTGAAAGGAAAGAACTGAGCTACAGTGTCAGAGTTTGACAGGATATACACAAGTATTTCACTTTTTGAGAATCTCCTGTTAATGAATAGAGTAGTTCAGTAAAGAAAATTTATTTACATTTTCATAAATTAATATGAATATTGAATTTACTTTCCTGAAAAGACATACAGTCTTTTTTTTTTTTTACCCTTTATGGGGATCTAGTAGGACCCGGCATCCTTCATCATTCTCCTGACTAAGGGTCTTGAGATTAATCATTAAGCTTCTCTGGGTGTGTGATTTTTTTTTTCCCATCTGTAAAACAGAGGTTGAAATATATGTTTTCTAAAAGCGTCTTTCCTTTAAGTGCTAACTGCTAGAGCTTACGTTTTATAGTATTTTTCATATATATTTAAATGTATAAGTATGAAAAATATTTTATATATTTATGAATATAAAAGTTTTATGTTTACATATGTTAATGTATTTGTAATTAAATATATTTAATTTAGCAGAATTAGCAGTTAAAACTGGATCTGTAAAGGGGGACTTTTAAAATGGTTTTTGGAAAATAGAGAAAGATTTTTCTAAAATGCTTAAGGTTTATATATGCTGTCAGTTTTTTAAGGTTAAGTTATGAAGGAAATTGTGTTTAATCGTTGATTCATAGGTCACCACCGGCAGCATTGATGTCTCTTCTTAGCACTCAGGAGGACTTGCTAGAAAATGTTTTGGGGTGTATTCCTGTTGGACAGATAGTTACTATTAAGCCACTGAGTGAAGACTTCTGCTATGTTCTGGGATACCTCCTCACCTGGAAATTAATACTTACTTTCTTCAAAGCTGCTTCATCTCAGGTCAGTAAATGTATGATAACTTTTGACACTTCTGTCCTCTGTGTGTTTCTGTTACTGTTCTTAAACGCTTTGTTTCCCCTCTTTTTGAAAAAAGGGGAAATGCCTCACATTTTAATCTAATCTTTTCTGGCTAACTTCAGACATTCTGCTAAATTTATTTCTGTCCCTTAACTTCCTTATCCCCGCCTACACGTGCACGTGCATACACACAGTTTTTTGCAAAAGTAATCTTTGGAATGTGCTTGAATCAATTTTTTTTCTTTTTCTTTTTTTTAAAGATTTTTTATTTATTTATTTGACACAGAGAGAGAGATCACAAGTAGACAGAGAGGCAGGCAGAGAGACAGGGAGAGGAGGAAGCAGGCTCCCCGCCGAGCAGAGAGCCCGATGCGGGCCTCGATCCCAGGACGCTGAGATTATGACCTGAGCCGAAAGCAGAGGCTTTAACCCACTGAGCCACCCAGGCGCCCTCAATTTTTTTTCTAACTGAATGTAGCCACCAAGTCCTTTTATTGAAGAAACAAGATTTATATAATTTAATTTTGTATTACCATAGTAATAATTCCAGAGAACTTGGATCTTGCGGTTTTGGTTGTTTTTTTTTTCCTTTGATCAACTTCTGACCCTTGTAGAGATTTCAGTTAATACATCATTGGGAATTTATCTTATTTGAAAATCAGTGTTTAGAGCAAGATTTGTGAAATATTACCTATGTAATTCAAACTGTTAATCTCTAAATGGTAAAAAAAAAAAATCTTAAAATAATTACTTTGCCCAGATTATTCTAGCAGCCACTAGGTGTCTCTGTTGTCTCATGTTTAGGAAGAAAGCTGGTAAAATTTCCAGGTTTTCTTTTCTCCTTTTTTTTCTTTTTATTCTTGAGGCAGATCCCCACTTAGAAAGTTCCAATTAAATGTTGATTGAATCGGTTAAATAAACTGATGGTTTTTTGAATATAAACAGTGGCTTTTTTTGACAGGTTAATACAATAAAAGTTCATTACCTCATATTTAAGGTGTGATTAAATATGACATTCATTTCCAATGTGATTTTTCAGAATTCATAAGTTATACTTATGTCATTGCTAATAACTCACACCTTGTTACAAATAAATGAACATATGCATCTTTGCATTTGTATATCTAAAGGGAAGATCAGATTACAGAGGCAACGATGATCTAGGCCAGCCACTTATGTTTGTGACTTGAGCTGGTTTTATTTGCTGGTGATGTATTTCAAGAAATCCTTGTTGGGCTTTCATATTTGTTTCTTAAAATATTGTTGATGGCTAAAAAATTACAGCAAAGTAAGGCTTCCATGTGTAAGAATTTTGTTCTTATCATCTTACATTCAGAAATTTAGAAAATGGCCACATGTCACTTTTTCCATAAAATCAGATTTGGGGTAGGGGCACAATACAGCAGCATTTAGTGAGCCTGGAACTTGAACTGAACTGCGACAGTTAAACCAGAATAACTCAGTTAATAGCCTAATTAGATAAATCCTAAAGCAAACAGAATTTCTTTTTTTTTTTTAAGATTTTATTTGTTTATTTTTTAGAGAGAGCACTCCCTGCTGAGCAGGAAGCCCAATGTGGGGCTCGATCCAAGGACCCTGGGATCATGACCTGAGCCAAAGGCAAGACGCTCAACTGACTGAGCCACCCAGGTGTCCTGCAAACAGAATTTTTTAAAAAGCACTGTAATTGTTCCTAAATCTGGGCTATTACAAACTTTTTTTCTTAAGAAAAACAATAGGGGCACCTGGGTGGCTCAGTTGTTAAGCAACTGCCTTCAGCTCAGGTCATGATCCCGGAGTCCTGGGATCGAGTCCCACATTGGGCTCCCAGGTCTGTGGGGAGTCTGCTTCTCCCTCTGACCTTCTCCCTCCTCAATGCTCTCTCTCACTCTCAAATAAATAAATAAAATATTTTTAAAAAAATAATAAGGAAAACAACAACAACTCCTAGTGAATCAGATTGAACTGGAACAAAGCCATGAGCGTATGTGTTTCATAGCTTTACTAATATGTTTTTCATGTACTATTAAATTTACTTATTTAAAGTCTACAGCTTAGTGTTTCTGCTATATTCACAGAATTGTGTAAATATCACCACTTTTTTTTTTTTAAAGATTTTTTATTCATTTGACACAGACAGAGAGATTACAAGTAGGCAGAGAGGCAGGCAGAGAGANTAAAGATTTTTTATTCATTTGACACAGACAGAGAGATTGCAAGTAGGCAGAGAGGCAGGCAGAGAGAGAGGAGAGAGGAGGAAGCAGGCTCCCTGCTGAGCAGAGAGCCCGATGCGGGCCTCGATCCCAGGACCCTGGGATCATGACCTGAGCCGAAGGCAGCGGCTTTAACCCACTGAGCCACCCAGGCGCCCAATATCACCACTTTTTAATTTTAGACCATTTTCACACCTGAAAAAAGAAGCCTTGGGGCACCTGGGTGCCTCAGTGGGTTAAAGCCTCTGCCTTTGGCTGAGGTCATGATCTCAGGGCCCTGGGATCGAGCCCTGCATTGGGCTCCCTGCTCAGCAGGGAGCCTGCCTCCTCCTCTCTTTGCCTGCCTCTCTGCCTACTTGTAATCTCTCTCTCTCAAATAAATAAATAAAATCTTAAAAAAAAAAACTGCTNGCCTTTACCCATTTGCAGTCAAGTTCCCATTTCCTTTCAAACCCTCCAGGCCCTGGCAGCCACTATTCTGTGTTCTGACCCTATGGATTTGGCTCTTGTGGACATTTCATATATGATATGATGTCTTTTGTGTCTTGCTTATTTCACTTAGCATAATGTTTTCAAATTCATGCATGTTATGGCATAGAGCCATACTACATTCCTTTTTATAGCTGAATAATATTCCATCGTATGATGAGTATACATTTTGTTTATTCATTTATCCATTGAAGGACATTTAGGTTGTTTTGACTTCTTGGTTATTGTGAATACAGCTGCTGTGAACATTGTATATGGATTTTTGGATGGACATATATTTTAATTTCTCTTGTGTTGTATCCCTAGGAGTAGGATTTCTGGGTAATATACATGTGTTTTTAAAAGTCCATTGATTTTTTTTTCAAGTTTTTATTCAAATTCCAGTTAGTTAACATACAGTATAATATTAGTTTTAGGAGTAGAATTTAGTGATTCATCACTTACATATAACACCCAGAGCTCATCACAAATGTCCTCCTTAATACCTATCACCCATTTAGCCCATCACCCTGCCCACCTCCCCTCTAGCAACCCTTAGTTCTTTATAATTAAGAGTTTCTTGGGGTGCCTGGGTGGCTCAGTCAGTTAAGCATCTGCCTTCTGCTCAGGTCATGATCCCGGAGTCCTGGGATTGAGTGCTGCATTGGGCTTCCTGCTCAGTTGGGAGTCTGCTCGTCCATCTCCCTCTGCCCTGCTCATGTGCTCTCTCTCAAATAAATTAATAAATCATTTTTAAAATAAATAAATAATAATTCTGCAGTTTCCCATAAAAAAAAAAAGTTTCTTATGGTTTGCCTCTCTTTCTTTTCCCCGTATGGTCATCAGTTCTGTTTCTTAAATTCCATATTTGAGTGAGATCATATGGTATTTGTCTTTCTCTTGACTTATTTTACTTAGCATTATACTCTAGCTCCATCTGTGTTGTTGCAAATGGCAAGATTGCATTCTTCTTGATGGCTGAGTAATATTCCAGTGTGTGTGTGTGTGTGTGTGTGTGTGTGTGTGTGTGTGTTTGTGTGCGCGCGCGCCACATCTTTATCCATTCATTAGTCGGTGGACATTTGGGCTCTTTCCATAATTTGGCTGTTGTTGATAATGCTGCTATAAGCATCAAGGTGCTTGTACCCCTTCGAATTTGTGTATTTGTATCTTTTGGGTAAATACCAGTAGTGCTGGGTCGTAGGGTAGTTCTTTTTTTTTTTTTTTTTTTTTTTAATGAAATGCAACAGTACTTTAATTATTTCAGTGCTACAGGTCAGTTGATCTGTGCCAACCACAACAGATCTGTTTTTCTGTGAAGATTACCTGAGATTTTTTGTTACCACCCAACATTGGTCTTGAACTCACAACCCTTAGATCAAGGGTTGTGTGTTCTATTGACTGAACCAGCTATTCATCCCAGGTAGTTCTATATTTAACTTTTTGAGGAATCTCCATACTGTTTTCCAGAGTGGCTACACCAGTTTGCATTCCCACCAGCAGTGCAAGAGGGTTCCTTTTTTTGCACATCCTTGCCAACACTTGTTTCTTGTGTTTTTGATTTTTGCCATTCTGTGAGGTATAAGATGGTATGTCATTGTAGTTTTGATTTGCATTTCCCTGATGATGAGTAATGTTGATAATCTTTTCGTGTGTCTGTTGGTCATCTGAATGTCTTCTTTGGAAGAATGTTCATATCTTCTGCCCATTTTTTAAGTGGATTATTTTTGTTTTTTGGGTGTTGAGTTTTATAAGTTCCTTGTATACTTTGGACACTAACCTTTATAAAAAGTCCATTGGTATGTATCATTAGTTTTTAAAATTCTACTTCCAACTTTTTTTTTTAAATTCAGATTTACAGAGGAGGTAGAAGAATAATTCAATGAAAAGTCATGTACCCTTTTCCTAGAGTCACAAATACTTAATGTTGGTACCTTTGAATATTTATTTATTTATTTTTGGAGAGAGGGAGGGAGAGAGAAAGAGAGAGAGAGAGCACACAGCAGGGAGAGGGAGAAGAAGAGAGACTCTCATGCAGACTGAGCGTGGAGCCTGACGCAAGTCTTGATCTTATGACCCTGAGATCATGACTTAAGCTGAAACCAAGTTGGATGCCCAACCCACTGAACAACCCAGGCATCCTAATGTTGGTACCTTTGTACGTGTTTACTTTATATTTACTTTTTTCTGCTGATCTATTTGAAAGTAAGTTGCAGACTCTTGATGCTTTATAAAAAGTATTTAAACATGTGTCTCCTAAGGACAAAGACATGTTTCTACAAAAGTGTATTGATATAGTTATTATACTCAAATTTAATTTTAATGCAATAATATCTAATTTGTATTCAGATACTTTTGGTTGTCCCTATAATGTTCTTTATAGTTTTATTCCTTCTCTATTGAGGATTTGATCAAGGATCATGTTTGCATCATGTTTGTCATTTTTCTTTAACCCATAATTTCCCTGTCTGTCTTTATTGTCATTCAGATTCGCTATTTTGTAGACTCTCTTAGGATTTGGATTTGTCTGATTATTTCCTCATGATCAGTTTCTGGTTAATTTTCAGCAAGAGTACTTACTGCATGGTGGTGATGTGTCCTCAGTGTGTCACCTCAGGAAGCACAGAATGTCAGTGTGTCCTTTATTGGTGATACTAAGTTTGGTTACTCAGAAAGGTAGTGTCCTCCAGATTTCCCCATTGTTGGGTACTTGGATCAACATATTTTAAAAATAAATTTTATATCCTTTGGCTTGATACTTGTATTTGAGCATTTGTAGTGTTCAGAAAATGGTGTCTTCCACCAAGAGGAGATACATGCTTTAGTGGGAAGAATGATTTTAAAACCTGTACATAATATACCAAAGAGTTGCAAAGTAAACATGAACATACGAAAACTGGGTCATTGAGGAATGAGTTCTAAAGCACACAGATGCCTGTAGTGCACCTAGTTGTGCCAGACTTTCGTGTTTCTTAAAATTTTATCATAATTACCGTATAGTTAACATATAGTATTGTATTAGTTGTAGACGTTCAATGTAGTGATTGTTAATTCTGTACATCACCCAGTGCTCGTCACAACAGGTCTCCTCCTTAATCCCCATCACCAATTTCACCCACCCCTCACCCACCTCCCCTCTGGTAACCATCAGTTTGTCTCTATGGTTTAGGGTCTGTTTTTTGGTTTGTCCCTTTTTTTCCCTTTGTTTTGTTTCTTAAATTCCACATATGACTGAAATCATACGGTATTTGTCTTTCTCTAAATGACTTATTTTACAAGATCTTCCTATTTTTTAAAAAAGGAACCAGAAATCCATATATATTTTTTAAAGATTTGTTTATTTATTTTGAGAGAGAGAGAGAGAGAGTGTGTGTGTGCACTCCTGGGAATAAGTGGAGGGCAAAGGGAGAGAATCTTCAAACAGACTCCCCACTGAGTGGGAGCCTGACACAGGGCTTGATCCCATGACCCATGAGATAAATACCTGAGCCAAAACCAAGTGTCAGATACATACCCGACTGAGCTGCCCAAGCGCCCCAGAAATCCATATTTTTGAGTGAAATCCTGCTTTACAAAACAAGAAGACCCCAAGACATTTTGGACTACTAGTTTGTGCTCTCTTTTCTAAAGGGATGCTGGAGTGTTTAATATGGTGTGAGATCAGCCATAAAAATGGGATTAGTTTTAAGCAGGACTTTTGTAAGATTAAGGACTATGGTGCTGAAGGGGTATGTGGAAGACTTGGGAGGAGAGAGAGCAAATCATATGTGGGAGTAGATTTTCTTAGAGAAAACAGAGGTGAACTTATTAACAAGGAGATAATTTGGGAGGAGAGGGAGCAAATCTTATGTGGGAGTAGGTTTTCTTAGAGAAAACAGAGGTGAACTTATTAACAAGGAGATAGTTTAAGAAAGATGTCAGAATATGTCTGATGAGGGGATAGTGAAAACTGCTTGTTTATGAAGAAAGGGAACAGTGCCGTCACATGACATGTTTGGAAAGTAAGAATGTGGCATATATTTTGTAGGACTCTTCCATGTGATTCTGTCTTTAAATTAATGCCTTTTTCATTGTGTTCTTGTACAGTCTATTCTACTCTGATTTTTCTTCTCACTGACTTGGTTTATAACCAATTTATAAATTCTTTATTCTCCACCAGCTTCGGGCATTGTACTCAATGTACCTTCGAAAAACAAAAAGTTTGAATAAACTGCTCTATCACCTGTTCAGGCTTATGCCAGAAAATCCGACTTATGCAGATACAGCTATTGAGCTCTCAAATAAGGACCCTAAAACATTCTTTACGGAAGAGCTCCAGTTGAGTATTAGAGGTCAGTAAGATGTGTGTTTGTGTTTTTTCTTGGAGACTAGGTCCAGATTAGATTGTATTTATTATGCTGTACTCTTCATAGTTTGGAAAATAACCCCAAATATGTGTCCTGGCTATGAGAAGGTTGAAGTGCACAATTTTCCATATTTATCTATTTAGGACATACAGTTAAATCTTGTGGGTAAGGGTAAGAAATCTATACATTTTTGAAGCTTTGTTTGTTGAGACTGTTATTTATTCTGTAAGCAAATATTTGTTAGGTGATAATGTTTTGTATGCCTGTAAATAAGTAGTCTTCAGTTGAGGAAATAAAGATGAGTAAAATTTATTTACTTCACTCCAGGAGCTCAAATTTTAGCTCAGGGGATAGAGATGCATGCATCTAGTTGTACTCCCATGTTTTAAGTGGCATCCTTAGAATTGAAATTTTTTTAAATATCTTGGAGATGTGAGGAGGGTACTATATCTTGTGAATATTGAGGTGGATATTCTAGGATTTTTGTAGAACACATCAGTGAGCTCTGGGGAAAGTATAGGGACCAAACTCATTTTCATAATTTATGAGAAGACAATCTTTAAATTTTTCCTTCTTTTTTTTAAAGTTAATTTATTTATAATCTGTGTACCCAATGTGGGACTCAAACTCATGATCTGGAGATCATGAGTTAGTCGCACTCCACTGACTGAGCCAGCCAGGCACCCCTAAATTTTTCTTCCTTTTTATTTAACATCTTTTTCCTACTCCCTGGGCATGGGGGATTGGAGTTGTCCTTTTTAAAATATGTATGTTCTCCTTTTTTGTGATCTATCTTGTGAGATATAGAATGCTAGATCTAGGCAGATTTTTCAACGTCATTTGGGATCTTCATTCTTTTTACTTCTTTTTGCCATTCCAATGATTCATTTTGAATGTGTGAAAGAAAGTTAATACCTAGAGTTCTGGCTTATTCAGTATGTTTGTTGTTTGAGCTCTAGCTCTAGTGTTAAGGAATTAAAAATGATTTTCTACTGTGTTACTCTATGTAAGAAATACGTGTTACTAACTAAGAATTTGTTTTTTCCTCAGAAACATCAACTCTTCCCTACCATATCCCACACTTGGCTTGTTCAGTCTATCACATGACATTAAAAGACTTGCCTGCCATGGTTAGACTGTGGTGGAATAGTAGTGAGAAGCGTGTTTTCAATATTGTAGATAGATTTACAAGCAAGTACGTCAGCAATGTTCTTTCCTTTCAAGAAATTTCTTCTGTGCAAACAAGTACACAACTATTTAATGGCATGACGGTAAGTATTATCTTGAATTTTTTCCAGAAAAGTTGTTTAAATATTGGTTGTGTCTGTCGTTTGTAGTGAGTATTATCACAATATTAACCATTGGTTCAGAATTTACAGAAATTGTCTATTTTCTGATTCTTGGGTATCAAGTCTCAGTGTATAGATTGAAATAATGTTAAAATTCATTTATTCCCGTCAGAGTTTTTGAACATTCATTAATTCATTCAAAATATATATTGGAACACCTACAGATTCCAGGCACTGTGTGTCAGTCACCTGGGAAATGAACAATTTAGTAGGGTCAGATTCCTACTGTGTAATAAACATACAATCTAATAAAGGGAAAAGAGTGATACCGACATGTTTTTGGCATTGGAAACTGGAAAGTGGCACATTAAGAGGAAGAGTGCTCTGCAATCAGCGTGGGAATGGTTCATCTGACTGAAGGCGTTAGATGCATCTTTATGGAGGAAGATTACTTTGAAGTGGACAGGATTGTGTTTTATAGGCAGTGAGGAGAAAGGTGTTGAATATAGAGAAAACAGTATGGCAAAAGCGAAAAGCTTGGAGATAAGAATGTGATTTCTGCAATTGCCCTAAGCAATGATAAATAAGCCAATATTCATACAGAGCAGGATTCCTGAAGGTAAATAGAGAATCAGTTGCTTCCATGATGTATTAGGGCCATGTTGGGAAAGGCCTCAAGTGATAGTCTAAAATATTTGGTCCTATTTGGCCACTGATAATTTTCCTTTGAGGCAAGTGACGCTGTCAGTGTTTTAATCAGTAAAATTGCTCTGACTGTAGTATATAATATAGGCTGTTCCATGGAGCTTGGGTTCACATACATAGTCAGGGGAGACCCACTGGTGTGGATGTTATGAATAACGAGGAGGGCCTGAGTGAGGCAGTATCATCATGTGTTCCATAAAAGGAGAGGAATGTTAAAAATTTTGTGGTGATTTATCCAAACTTTTAGCCAGTTAATATCTGGGAGGAGGTAGAAGGAAAAATTTAAGATGATGCTATGGTTTTTAGCTTGGAAATAGGACAGTCAGAAGAATACATTGGTCAAGCACGATAATTTGTGTTTTTTGTTGTTTGCAATGCTAGTATGAAAACTGTAATTCTAACAGTTGATGGTTGGCTTTAGAGCTCAAGGGAATTCTGTGGCAGAGGAAGACTTTGGGGACTTCTAAATATGAATGATATCTGATACCCTGGGTGTGGAAGAAAAGCAGTAATTAAGAACTCATTCTGTCACTGGTTTGTTTAAAACTTACGTGACAAGCCTAATATCATAAAACATACTTTTTTATGAGCAGGATCTCTTTTGAAACTAACTTTGAATTTCATAAAAATCAGTATAAAATGTCAGGTATATAATCCTGTGTATTAAATATCTCTTGTCCAGTAAATCAACATGTTTACCTATATTGTCTTTGAATGAAGACTGACGGCTAATAGTCAACCTATCAAGATGTTTTTTGAATGAAAGAAATTTGCAAAAAAGTATTACCTTTCCTGTGTTGCAGGTTAAAGCTCGAGCTACTACTAGAGAAGTGATGGCTACTTACACCATTGAGGACATAGTTATTGAACTTATAATACAGCTGCCTTCCAATTACCCCTTGGGTTCAATAACTGTGGAGAGTGGGAAAAGAGTAGGTGTGGCTGTTCAGCAGTGGCGGAACTGGATGCTGCAGTTAAGCACTTACCTCACCCATCAGGTAAGTTTCTGTGTGCACATTTGGCTTTCCATATAGTTCTACTGACCTTCTGTTTGAAAGGGCAGAGAGACTTAAAATATATCACTTCTGATCGAGGTTGAAAGAGATACTGTTATTTCCTTGGGTCAACACAGATGTATGCCTGAATGACCTGAGCCTACCTACTGAGCGGTTTTCTTTTTTAAAGCTCTGCAATATTTTTTTTTCTGGTGTTTGAGAGGAGTTGACTTTACTCCACTGACACTGTGGATGACACAGAACAATACATGGTGTTACAGAAATTGTTTGAGAGGGAATATTTTGGAAAGATACTAGATCGATGAATATCTTTGGAACAACTTTTAGTCTAACATTTCATTTGTGATTAGAGAAATCCCAGTACTCTCAAAGATCTTTGACTTTTAAACAAATTGTAGTTATTTGCACGTTGAGACTATAAAACTTGATGTATTGGTGCAGAACCTTTCTGGTCTGTCCTTAGTGGAGAAAAATTATATCTGGTTTCTAAAACATGGGAGGTCATTTTAAAAACCAACATTCAGAAAACTTAGGAGATGTAATTATAGCCAGGCAGACTCTCTTCTTTCTAAATTAAAATTTAGGGGTGCCTGAGTGGCTCAGTCGGTTAAGCATCTGCCCTCAGCTCAGGTCATGATCTCAGGATCCTGGGATCGAGCCTCACATCGTCAGGCTCTCTCTCTCAAATAAATAAAATCTTTTTAAATTAATTAATCAAAATTCAACTTTAAAATTTATGAAATTGGGCTCCTGGGTGGCTCAATGGGTTAAAGCCTCTGCCTTTGGCTCAGGTCATGATCTCAGGGTCCTGGGATCGAGGCCCGCATCGGGCTCCCTGCTCGGCGGGGAGCCTGCTTCCTCCTCTCTCTCTGCCTGCCTCTCTGCCTACTTGCGATCTCTGTCAAATAAATAAATAAAATCTTTAAAAAAAAATAAAATAAATAAAATTATGAAATTAAATAAAAATAATTTTGGTCTTCAGAGTATATTTACTCTATTTTTTCCTTTTTGTTAACAGAATGGAAGTATTATGGAAGGCCTAGCTTTATGGAAAAATAATGTAGACAAACGTTTTGAGGGTGTTGAAGATTGCATGATATGTTTCTCAGTCATTCATGGTTTCAACTATTCTCTTCCCAAAAAAGCCTGTAGAACATGCAAGAAAAAGTTCCATTCAGCCTGCTTGGTAAGTCCAAAGAGAAATTAACTTGTTTATATTTTATGTATATTTATATGTGTGATATCTAGAAAAGAAAATGATGTTAAACTACTAATTGTAGTTAATGAGGGGCATATTAAAATGATTTCTCAAAATCTGTAAAAGATAATTAGTAATTCACAGACTCTGGTAGCCTCAAAGCACTTTAATAAGTGGGTGGTTTTATTATAGCTCTCTCAAACAGTAGATGGTCCCGTAAGATCTAGACCATAAAGGAAACTGAAAAAATTGGAACCAGGGGCCATCTGGCATTAGAGGTCTTTACTCTTTTTAAACATCGTATTGAAAAGAAAGCTGCCCAGTATACAGTTGCTTCATAAGGAGGTCTTCCTGATATGTCTTAGTGGTTGAGTGGTTGAGTGTGGAACCTAGGGAGAAAGAGTCGTACTGTAGCCTTTGTAAGTAATCTTAAGTTGTGTTGATTTTGGAGGTGAATGGAGGAAGCTAAAATTTTGCTATTCTCCCTTTTCCACTTAATAATTGTTAAGCTTACCTTGAATGTATATGTAAAATGACAGCTTTAAAAGGTTCTTTTAACATTTAAAAAACTTTTTTTTTTTCCCAGTACAAATGGTTTACGTCTAGCAACAAATCCACTTGTCCACTCTGTCGTGAGACCTTTTTCTGAATTTTTTTCCTTCCATTGGAAGTGATCCCTGAAGTAAATCAAGCAAAGCCTGTGGATCTGGATCCATCTTAAAGTGTTGATGGGAGGAGGCCAGTGAGCATTACTTTTAAATAGGACCTTCTCTGGAAAATTATTTTGGTTAATGTAATGATCCTAAAATCAGGTTTACTTATCTTTAGATTGCTTTGTAAATGTTTGGAAACCTTTTCTTTTACATAAGAATATTACATATTTGAGAGAAAATATTTATATTAATAGTTTAATCTTTTTGTATATTTTAAAATAAATATGGAAAAACCCTAAATTACAGAATTGGAATTTGTGAAAACACTGTACAACTATATTATACTAAAAAGCCCATTCAGTTTGTTGATCTATGTTCTAGAAGAGTCCAAGTGAGGCAAATGAATTGAGAGGGTTGATTTATATCTACAGATATTTTAAGACTTATTTATTAGTTATGACAAAAATCAATTAGTATTCTGACATTTGTAGATTATTTTAATGATAAAAATGAGGCTAAGCTATTAATATAGCTTATCATAAGCTATTTGAAGCATGCTCTGAAATTCTATATAAAAGAGTATAAACTAAAATTTAAGGTGTCTCCATTAATCAAGGGTTATGAAATTCAGAAAATTAAATTCATGGCACTGACCTTTTGCTGTGGAAGAATTTCCATGTGTTAAGTGAAATTTGAATTGCAGTCTTGTCAGTGAACTTACTAGTCAGTTTGAGTGAGTCTCTAGAGGGTATAAATTTGAGAGAAACAGAATTAGATTATTTCGTTCATAAAGCAGAGTGAAGTTTCAGAGTCTGAAACTTAAGACTGGTGGAAAAAACAAAAATTTTAAAATGTTATACAGGAGGCTTTCAATTTTGTAAGCAAATTTTGCTACTCTTACTGGCCAAAGTTACACTAAATTAGAGATTTGGGGGAGCTTATTTTTTTCCAGCCTTTAGAAGTACAAGTTAATAATTTTAGTACTAAGTAAATATAATGGGCTGAAGTGGAATAGGTGAATACCTTCCTTTTGGCACAGCTCTGTCACCCTTAAAAAATTGTGCCCATGTTATAAAAGTATGGAAGTTTGGAACTTGGAATAATTTTATTGCAGTCTTCCATTACATAGGAAATATTAGCATATCTGACAGCAAGTTTACTTGAAAGATAGCTAATCATCTCTGTTGCAAATGTTTAATTGGCAAAAAGCAAGTCATATTAAATAAAATCACTGGTTACCATCAACTGGGTAAAATGGTTATTATTGAAATAGAATGAATGTGGTCAGAGTATCGTAGTCGAGAGTGAAGTATTATGCGTGAATTATAGATCTCTTGATTTGAATTTGTAGTGCAGTATCCTACCCAGTTTTGTCTGTCTCTTGGATTTTTCTCCTTAGTGTTTATTATCTTAATAGCCTTGAGACTCAAGGAGTCAGTGAAGAAACATAGCAAAATTATACTACCTCTTCTTAACCCCTTTCTTAAAATATTCTCTATGTCTCTGACATAGTAATCCCAAAGGATTGTGTTACTCCTCCGTGAAAGTTACACACGTTTCCTTTAAAAATGGTTTTATAATAAGACCTTGTTTATAACTTTTCCAATATTGGTACTTCTTGGCTTCTGACCCAAACCTCAAGTAGAACAGAAAAGGGAATAATGGAGCATTGTTTTTCCATGTATCTAGGGCATCAGGTTCTTGGTGAAACACTATAATTAAGTGGAATACCTACTCTTCATACTTAGGACTCGTAACACATTTCTTTGAGACTTGTAAATATAAATGTAAAGCTTGTTACTGTTTATATGCTAAAAAAAAGAGCTTTCCAAAATAAGACTGAAATTCATAATATCATTGACTAAAGTTTTATTTATATAGCTTTAACAACTCTTAAAATTTTAGCATAAGGACATTAAAAATTGCATGAGATTCAAAGCCCATTAGCAGAATTATTAATTTAAAACCCTAATGTAAATTGCAAATTTTAGAATTTATTTTTAACTCTTATTTATCACATGCTCTAATGTATGTACATAAGTTTCTGTGGCTTAAATAATTAATGTTATTATTTGATAAGTTTTTGTGGTGTGGATGATTGTTATTATTTGATTGTTATACCATATGTGCCCATTAAGATTCTTTTTAATTATAAAATATTTCAAATATACAAAGTAATAATAATAATATAAATGCCCTTGTACTCTTCACAAACTATTTTGCCATATTTGCTTCTGATTTTTAAAGAAATAAAATCTTCCTCTTTTGTACTCCTCCTCGATGCCATTTCCTCTGTCCCTCCCTAGAGCTAACCCACTGTTCTGAAGTTGGTATAACTCTTTCCTATTTAAGATTTTATATTTTACCATGTGTTTTTATCCATAAATAATATATAACAGTTTAAAAAAATTTTATTTGCAATAGCCTATTGTATGTAATCTTTTGTAACTTGCTTTTTCACTCAACATAACTGCTGTTTAGTATATTAGTTTACTTGGCAGTTCCCCCAATAATGTTCATTTCAATTATTATTTTTTGCTATTTTGAACAGTGCTGCAAGCATACATCCTTGATAACATTTTCTCATGCAGATGTCCTATTTTGGACATATGCCCCCAGATGGATTTTTGGATAGTTGATATGTATAGTTTGTGATTTTAGATCTTGTCAAGTTGCTCTCCAAAGTGGTGTGCAAGTTTGCACTGCCAACAGTAAGTTAAGAGAGTTCCAGTTTTCTTGCCTCATCACCAATATTTAGTCTTCTCAGATTTTTAAATTTTTCTGGTCAGAGCTGTGAGATAGTAGCTTTTGTTTTAATTCATATATCCCTAGCTTACAAGAACATTTGATTCATTTCATATACTTATTGGTCATTGTGAATGTATTATCAGTATGCCTACTTTTCTCTGTTACATGGCTGCTTTTAGTATGTGCGTTGACTTTAACATGGTCTGTGGCCATCTTTAATTATATAGAATTTTGCAGTTAAATTTAGTCAAATTTATCATCCTTTTCCTTTATGATTGAGCCCTTTTTGTGTTAGGTTTTAAAAATTTATTCCCTCCCTGAAGTCTAAAAAATTCTATTTTGCTTCAAAAGTTATAAACTTTAAAATATGCCTAATTCAAATCAAATCAAATCAAATTTTGTGGTTATTGTAAGGTAGAAATCCTACCCCATGTTGATAGCCAATTCTCATAACATCTTTTATTAAATAATACGTCCATTCCCCATTAACTTTGTAGTGGCTCCTCTCTTATATTACCAAATCTCCTTGCATGTGCAAATTGGTTTCTGGACTCTGTATTCCATTCCATTGGCCTACTTACCAGTGTCAATTCTACACAAAATTTTTTTAATTTAAAAAATAGCTTTATAATTAATTTGAAGAGGAGTTAAGTAGTCCTCTACTCTTACTGTTCCAAAACTTTCCTTGGATAGCCATATCCTCTGCTATCCAAGTACTCCCCTTCCCTTGCTTGTTTATTATCATGACTAGTTTGTCCTCACTAAGTTGTTTTATGAAAGAATTTGATAAGTGCCCATGTTAAGTTTTATCTGGTGCAACAGGGTGGCTCTTTTGGCTTTGCCAGATTTTATCCTTAAGGTCGTCCAACCCAATTATTCTGTTTGTTTCAAAATTGGGAACAAAAATTTTGTATATTAGTGATAGAATGGTTGAATTTCTCCATGAATTTGACTTTTTGTTTTATAAAAGTTCCTTGCAGAAAGACTTTAGGCTTAGCAAGGTATTTAGCATGGGAGTCTGCTTATCTAACAAATTTGATAATGTCTCTTTTTTTTTTTTTTAACTCTGGATTTCTTTTTAAGGATAACAACTTCTTTGGGTGGCACCAAGGCATCAAATAACTTGTATATTTCATATCCAGATTTTATTAGGAGGTTAAGGAACCTCTGTTTCTGTGGCATTGCAAATTGCTATGTTATTTCAAAAATGTACTGGCTATATATTTACTCTTTTTAGCAATCTGATGTGTCTTATAAAATACTCTTAAAAAGAAACCTGTAAAAGACCACAAGTTTGTCCACTTGAGCCTGTTTGGCTTGTTAGGTACGTTACTGGATTCCAAAAGACTCTGGTGTATTGTATATCCAGGTAATAGTCTTCCTTTTCATTTTTTTTTAACAATAAAATCCACTAACAAGCAGTATTTGTAAGAATTTAGTAGTTCTGGGCATAGGCACTTCTTGTTCTGGGCATAGGCACTTCTTGAGCTGCAGAACCATATCATGGGATTCTTTATCAGCTAAAGATAAGAGTTAATGGATTTGAAAAGGCTATACCAGTGGATGGTAAAATGAGAAAGAGAAAGTAATAATATATTTTATGTGGTACCATCAGATTTAATTTACATATTGATCTTGTACCTTCCAACCTTGCTGAACTAATTTATTCTGAGAGGGTGTGTGTGTGTGTGTGTGTGTGTGTGTGTGTGTAAATTCCTTAAGATTTTCTATTATATACAAGAGCATGTCACTGGCAGGTAAGGGGTTTTACTTCTTTTCCAGTCTTGATTCCTTTTATTTCTTTTTCTTGCCTACTTGCTTTGGCTAGAACCTCCAGTGTTGAGTAGAAGTGTTGAGAGTAGATATCCTTGTCCTGTTCTTGCTTTTAAGGGATAAGCTTTTAGTCTTTCAGCATTGTGATACTAGTTGTGGCTGATAATAATCAGACTTAAAGGTGAACTTAGTACAAATGTGAAGATGCTTCAACTAAGTATAATTACTCTAATCTGCAGTTTCTCTGATGCAAAGGAAAATAAGCTATTGGATCAAAGAATAAACTAGGAAGAGGTAATGGATTTTTTATGTGTGCTATGCTGTTGGAAAACATCAATTTCTCAACCTCCATACTTTTGGCATTTTAAGGTGCATAATTCTTTGTTTAGGGAACTTGCCTGTGTATTATAGGATGTTTAGCAATATTCTTGGCCTTTATCTACTAGATGCTAGTGCAGCATCCCATTTGTGACAACCCAAAATTTCCAGACATTGCTAGATGTTGGCAAAATTGGCTCTAGAGAACCATTGCCTTGGAGCACAGACTAATTAAGCCCTACTGAATAAAAATATAATGTGAGCCACATATGTTATTTTAAATTTTGCTAAGCCACATTTTAAAATGTAGGAAGAAATAGGTAAAATTAATTTTAATAACATTTTAACTTGGTATCCAAAATACTATTTCAGTATGTAACCAATATAAAAATTAGATATTTTACATTTTCTATATTCTTTTTGAGAACCAGTGTGTTATTTTAAATTTACAACACATTGCAATTCAGATAGGAGATTTTCATCAGAAATACTTGATCTGTATTTAGATTTCAGAAAATTTACAGTTAAGAAAGTAAATTCACATACCTAAGTTTTTCCAAACATAACTTAAAAAGTTTTCCAATAACTGGATTGCATGTCCATTTTGAAATTTAAATTAATTAAAATTAAATAAATTTTAAATTTAGTTCCTCAGTCACACTTTGCATATTTCAAATGCTTATTAGCCACCTGTAGCTCATGACTGTTGCATTGGACAGTTGGAGTCCAGGCCTAACTTTACATGTATAGACAAAAAGAAAGGTTTATGATAATCTAGGAAGACTCAATCTGGACTGTTAAATTCAGCTCCAAATATTTTATCTATGTCTTGAGAGTCTTTTGCCTGTAAGAATTCTGGGATCATAGCTTATCATTTGATTATTTTTGTAATTGCATACACAATGTAGTTATATGTCCAAATCAGCTATACTTTAATCATATATACAATTTTCCAGAGCTTTGAAAAAAAATCCTGCTGTGTTAACCTGGCAGTTTCATTTATTAAGTAGAACCTTACCTAGTAAATATTTGTGTCATAAAAAAAGTACTATATCCTGATATTGATCCCAGAGTAACAGTTAAAGATTTAGACATTTCCACGATTTCAGTGGTTTTAGTACTCTGAGGGATCTGGTGTTCTGTGGTTGTGGAATTATTGGTGGATAAAGTGACCCATATCTGTATTATGTTATCCATCACTATTTATAAACTTGTCTCCCTAGTTTAGAAGGATGTCAGGGAATTTTTAAGCACTGATGTCTCCTGGAGTGGCATTGGTAGAGAGACTTTGGGTAGTTGTCCTGTTTTTAGCCGTTATAGGACATTAATTTTTCCTAAGTCCCCTTCTGCTTTTGGTATCCTGGTCCAGAGTTGCTTAATTCTTACAGAATACAGAAACTTTTGGTCGTATTTTTGATACCACTTGTTTTATCTTGAGGGTCAGAAATTTGTTTTGATTTCTGGCTGTTTGAAATGTTAAGCAGCATCTTCTAAATTGGCATTTTTGAGTCCCATTTTCATAAAGAAAAAAAAAAAGGTCAAGTCCATCTCCCTTTACAAATTAGCTCTTGAGGATACCCCAGAATATTGTTTGAAATTTTTCCTGGGTCAGTTTTCAGAGTCTGCTACATATTCATTTTATTTTATTTATAATTTTAATTTTTTGTCCAATCTATCCATGAGGGAAAGGCTTCTGGAATGGCCTTATGCAGTACATTTCCTATTTGCTTTCCCCTTTCAGTGTTGTATCTTGAANTGTCCAATCTATCCATGAGGG
Source organism: Ailurus styani (assembly GCA_002007465.1). Lineage (NCBI taxonomy): Eukaryota > Metazoa > Chordata > Mammalia > Carnivora > Ailuridae > Ailurus > Ailurus styani. The sequence continues at coordinate 984,913 of LNAC01000117.1, forward strand.
AAAGGCTGGAATGGCCTTATGCAGTACATTTCCTATTTGCTTTCCCCTTTCAGTGTTGTATCTTGAATTATGAAGAACTGGGTATTTAAACCATCTCCTAGTTTTTGGATCTTTGTTGTTATTGATTTTGCTGTTTTTAACTATTTTGTTCCCATTTGAGGAGGTAAATATTAAGTGAACTGGTTGGTATAGACTCCAGGATAATAAATATCTAACAAAATTCTGAATTCTACAGCAAATTTGTTTTCTGAAGGTTAAGAAAATCCTTGATTATAGATCTCTACTTGACTCCAGACCAAAGTTAAAATACCAAGTTTCTTTAGATCTGTATTCTGCCCTAATAGTTTTGAAGGGATATGATATGATGTAATTGTTTTGTCCTAAGAAGAAGTTTGAGCAAAAGATCACTTTTTTTGGAGGTAAAAGAAGGTGCAGAAAGATAGAAGGAATTTAGTAAAGATAAAGCTGGGTAGGGGGAAAGGTATGAGGAGGTGAATTTCAGAAGGTTTGAATGGCAGTGAGTTTTCAGTGTTTCAGTTTGAGGTCTTAGCACACCAATCAAAAGTTGACTGTTGAATGCTTCAGGCTTTTTCCCCCTGATTTTTCTAGAGCTCCTTCAAATGTATTAATTTTGGCATATCAGAAGTTCCTTAAAATGTCTATAAGTAATTCTGAGTCACTTTTAGCAAAAATTTTGCCACTTACCAAGTTAAGCACAAGAGTTAGGATTGTAGTGAAAACTGTCAGGAGGAGGTTGTGCCTTTGACATAAACAAATCAATGACAAGAAAAAGGCACTGAATTTGTCCAAAGTGTGTTTGTTAATGGTAGATGAGGGTCCCCAACCAAGCAGAGGAGAGGAAGGAGCTGCTGATCAATGACCAGAACCATTGATGATCCTGAAATAAAAACTAAACAAAGTGGACTTCTTTTACAAATTGCCAGGCCTTCAGAGTACTCATGAAGATTTCATAGAGGACCCAAAGCAAAATTGGACCAATCATTCTAGCAGTCAATTGTCATCAGTCTAATGGCCCATTAGTCTTTAGGGCCAGTTTATACTGATTTGGAGCCTTAGCCTGTTGCCCCTGCCTGTTCCCTATGAAGTACTTCCTTCTACATTCAGTACACACAAGACAATGAGGGTCAAAACAGGGATACTTAAAACAAGATTTTGTATAAATTTGTATAAATAGATGAACAAAAATGTGAAAACAAGCCAAGCGGTGGGAAAAGAGGTAGGATAATGGCAAAAGTATTTACCAAATGGTTCACCTCTTAATCAGAAGGTAGGGTTATCATATAGACAAGACAAAGTATAAAAAATACACTTATGTGGAGATCTGTTTGTTTAGAAGTCTCATATAAAATAAATTCAATAAGAACTCAATGGAACTGGTCAAAGTTCAGATTGTTTTTGAGAAACTCACCTGGCAATAGGTCTGAGACCTGCTGGAGTGTGGGGCTCAGAAAGCCACTGATCTTCCTGTTGGTCCAAGGATCTGCTGGAATACTGTCAAGTGAGGTATTCTAAATAATCTTGTGAGAATCATCCAAGAAAGAGATGAAGATTACCACTTGATAACCAGAACGAGAGCTGGGGAAGAGAATTATGCTGGTTAGGCCCATCATTTTGAGTAAATCTAACTGCTAATTTTATATAATAAGGTTTTTGAGTTGGGGGAGGGGGTTAATGTCAGACTTAAAAATGTGGTTATTCTGGTAAGACCTAGGGACAGCTGCCTTCAGCAGATTTACTGATAAGTTTATTGTTGATTCGTTGGCCTTCGAAGTATGAGACTGTCACCAAGTGATTGGCTTCCAAAGGCAAGTTGTCATTGATCAGTTAAGATTAAACTGAGGCAAGGTATGATCAAATAGGTTTAAATCTCATTCAGATTTACTTGTTATTGACTGTAGAACAATCTTTTATTAGGACTTTTACTAGGCTCTTTTATTCCTAATAAAACCCATTCCTAATAGGTTTCCTGGTTCATAATTTTTGCCAGATTTACTTTTTAAAAAATGAAGTGAAATTCACATGACCATTTTTAGATGGACAACTGAGTGGCATTTAGTACATTTAACAGTTACTTCTTAATCTCCCACCCTACCCCTGGTAGCCACCAGTCTACTTGCTGTCTCTATGGATTTACCTATACAACATTCTGCTTTCTTTTACTGGGTGTGTTTTCAAGGCTTATCCACATTGTAGCATGTATCAGTATGTCATTCCTTTTTATGGCTGAATAATATTCCATAGCATGTGTATACCACAGTTTATCCGTTCATTTCTTGGTGGACATTTTAATTGTTTCTTTTTGCTGCTGTGAACAATGTGTCTGTCTATGAATATTCATGTACAAGTATTTTTATGAGTACATGTTTTCAATTCTTTGGGGTATGTACATAGGAGCAGAATTGCTGGTAGTTCTGTTTTTAACTTTTTGAGGAAACACCAGACTTTTTTCAAAGTAGCTGCCACATTTTATATTCTCAGCAATATACAAGGGTTCCAAAATCTTCCCATCCTTGCCAACACTTACTATTTTGTTTTTTTCCCAATCGTAGCCACCCTAGTGGATGTGATGTGGCTATCTCATTGTGGTTTTGATTTGAATTTCTCTAATGATTAATGATGTGCATCTTTTCATGTGTTCATTGACCATTTGTGTATCTTCTTTGGAGAAATACCTATATAAATCCTTTGCTTATTTTAAAATTTGAATTGTAAGACTTTAAACTATGTATATGTACATTTCAGATACTAGACCAAGATGTACTTTTTTTTTTTTATTCTAATCCTGTTTATTCAACACAATTCCTTCACTCTACACAACAAAGTACAACACAACAGTGCCTAAAATGCTACAAGTTACAAAACTCAAAACAACAAATTTATAGTACTGACTGTACAATAAAAGCCAAAAAAAGCAATGTACATGTTGCCGAGATAACCTGCAAGACCACCAGGAGGACTTTTTAAAGGGATGTTAATGCTCTTTAATTTGGGGTGGGGAGGTTCTTGAGAATTCAGTATTAATTAGGTTTGGCTCTGAATGACAAAAAATCCACGGCAAATTTCTTAAACAAGAAATTTCTCTCTTTTGTAAATGAAGTACAGATGTAAGCAGTTCAGGGCTGTTATAAAAGCTCCATAATCATGACAGACCTAGGTTTCTTCCATATGTCCATGGACCCAGGTTTCTTAGTGGTTGCTTCACTATTCTCAGATTGTGAGTTCGCTTCATGGTCCAAGCTGACAGCTCAAGCAAGCTCCAGCTGTTTTGTGCACCTCACAGCACAAAGGAAGAAAGATGAACTTGCTCGCTTGCTGTAAGGATACTCTTCACAAGTCACACACAACTTGCACTTCCATCCTTCAGGAAGAGTTTTTTCTCATGTCAATCCCTAGCTCAAGACCAACTGGAAAATACCTATTCCTGGTAGCTGTATGTCCAGCTCAAAGTCAGGAGTTCTGTTGCTGAGGAAGGTGGGGAGAACAAATATAGAAAGACAGCTAACAGTGTCTCTTACAACTGTTCTGATACTTGTGTGAGCGCTGTTGTCTTTCCTGATAATAGTCAATATTTGCAAACCTGGATGACCATAATTTTCTAGAGTTGTATATGCCTTTAAAATATCAGTGCTCTCTAGCCAGTCTAACAATCTTTGTTTTTTGAATAGTAATATTTAGCTCATTTACATAATATCATCTTAGACGAGTTTTATAGTTTTCTAATTGTCTCATTGCTTTTGTGTTCTTTTTTGTCTTCTTTTGGACTTATGAGGTTGTTTTCGTTTTCCAGGCACCTATAGTCTTCATGAGTATTTTTTATTCTCATGTCCTTCTATTATCTTAACTTTACATTATAAATAAAATATGTACAGTTTCTTATTCAAGGTTATTGTACAGTTTATAATTCATACTTGACTTAATATCTCATAATTATTGTTAGAATAATTTCAATACTATTGTTTTTTTGTACTATTTTCAAGTATTTCTTTATATTTTAAAACCCACAAGATATTATTGCTTTATTAGGCTGTATATTAGTTTGTATTTGTCATATGTCCTCTTTGTATTGATTTGTATTGATCTTCACTCTTCCCTGCATCTTTGGCAGTTCTTGTCTTTTATCACAGGACAGTGTCTTGCATCTCCTGGCGTTCCACTGTGTCTGTTGCAAAGAATTGGGAGTTTTATTACTCCTTGTAAGGAATGTATTGCTTACCCCACCCTCCCCCAGCTGCTTTGATTCTCTCTTTGTTTTTGGTTTTAAGCAGTTTTACTGTGGTGTCTCTAGGTGTGGGTTTTTTCGTTTGTTTGGGATTGTAAAACTACTTGAATCTGTGATTTGATGTCTTTAGTCATTTTTTGGAAAATTCTGAGGCGTGAACTCTACAAATAGCACTTTTGTTCCATTCCTTCTCTCCTGTTCTACTCAATTTCCACCATAAACCATATGTGTCTTAGATTTTCTGTGTTGTTGTTTTATTCTTTTTTTCTCTTCATGTTTTTATTATTTGTGTTCTAGCAGTCATTTAATAACTAGAAATATGTATTTTTAATACCTATAGTCTGGTCACAGGAAATTAATTTTTTAAATTAAAACTTACTTTCATATTTTGTTATAGAACAGTATTATGGGAGTAAATAAAAATATTTTAAGCACTAAAATATGCTGTAATTCTGTGAGGAAAGTGAAATAAAAGTACTGACCCAATGAATGATGTATATCGATGATGATATAGACGAGATCAGTCGCCCTGGGGGTGGTATGACCACAGACCATGCGATGATGCTAACTGATGATCAAACTGCTATTGTATTTAGATTGTATTAGATACATTTAAAAGAATAATATAACAGTTTTAAAAATGTAAATATAATATACCACTGGAAATGATCTTAAATGTATTTAAATTTATGATTGTAAATGTTAGTTATCAATTTAAAAATAATGTGAATACGTATTTTCCCAAAATGTGTTTAGAGGTATGCAAGCAGTAAAGTTTGAAGATACTGTTCTGGCAGATGCTAAGTGTAAGGTGGGCTGTCAGGTTCCCTACCAGACCCATTCAGATCTTTATTGATAGTTTTATAGAGATTTAAAAATATTTCTTGAGATTTGGTGCTAGAGAACCTGACATGAATAGCATGTCACACTCTCTTTCTTCTAGGTGAGCTAGTCAAGTTATGGTGCTAGAAATGTGCAAGAAACTGCTTTACTGCTTAAGTCCAATCTTTCAAAGGCTCTATGGTTAGGAGTCTAGCCATTGCTGGAAAAGAGAGAGAAATCAAACAGAAATCTGTGTTGTCAGAGCTTCATTCTTCCCTTACAACAAAACCCATAGCCTTTAGAAAGTGAAAAGGTTACATTTTCTATCAACAAAAGAATATGCATTTTGACATGTCCTACTAGCAATGGTTTTGTAGTTAATTGTCATGAGATTACAATTAATTACATCTTTGGGAAAGCACTTTCCTTAATTCAACACCTCCTCATGCCTACATAACATGGAGCTTTGTTACGGTCAACTTGCCGATAGTTCTGAGGACAGTGCCTATAGAATGTCACATCTTTTTTTCTCATCTTACTGTGCTGGCAAGACCTCTTAGTAAACAGTCTTCCTTGTTTCTTGATTAGCTTTAAGATGGAATATTTTAAATACTAAATGTGTTACACATGTATAGGTTTAGGGTACATAATACTCTGTATTAGGAAGTATCTTTCTATTCTTTGCTTATATTTTAAAGTCCTGAATGGATGATGAGTTTTATCAAATGCTTTTTCTATATCTATTTAAATAATAAGTTGTTTTTCCTTCCTCTATCCTTGAGTTGGATTACATAAATAGATTTTCTAATGTTGAACCATTCTTGCATTCTTGGGATAAACCCTACTTGGTCATGACAGTGCTATTATTACTAGTAATATATTTGTGAGTTTTAAAAATATTTTTTTCAAATTTTGCGTCTTTGTTCACAAATAAAATCAATCTATGATCTTTCTTATATTTATTTATATTCATAAGTGAATAGGTCCCACTCCCATAAGTTTAACCTAAATTTTCTTCTATTGTTTCTATTTGGTTTTGCTATCAGTGATGTACTAGTATCATAAAATGAGTTAGGATTCTTGAATGTTTGGTAAAACTCACCTATAAAATTACCTGGTGCTTTTAATTTATGGGGTGAGGGTAGAATAGGCAGATACCTAACTAATTCAGTGGCTTTAAATGTCATAGACTCTTTAAAGTGTTCTACTTTTCACAAGTTAGTAAGTTTTATTTTTTTAGGAAATTATCCATTTCATCTGTTTTCAAATTTATTGCTATAAAGTTATTCATGGTATTTTCTTAAGATTTTTTAAATATTTATACTCTATTTGCAAATATGATCTTTTCATCCGTAATACTTATTTGTGCTTCATTTCTCTTTTTCTCTGTCTACTTTATTAAATGTTTATCTTGTTAATCTTTCCAGATAACATGTTTTTGTTTTTAACTCCTCAGATTCTGTTATGTTTTATTAATTTCTTTTTCTTTTTTTTCCTTTTGGGATGAATCCCTTCGTCTTATTACTTTCTTCTATTATTTTTTTATACTTTCTGATAGTTTAGCCTTATCCTTTTTGTAACTTGTTGAGTTGAATGTTTCCTTATTTTTTCTTTTTTTTTGGTTTTCTGATAAATGCATTCAAGGAATGTATTTCTCTCTACATACTTCTGGAACTATATTTCACAAGAGTTGACGTGTGGTGCTTTTTCATCTCATAATTTTCAATATGATTGTTAATTTGACCCAGTTACCTAAAAGTGAGCGGTTTTTTATTGTTTGTTAATATAGGAAGCATTTTGGCTATCCCTTTTACTTTTACTTTTTGAAATAAATTTCTGCATATGCTTCATTGAAGGTATAATTTCCGTTTCATCGTGGTTACTGTTTTCCCTCTGACATGCGGTCATCCCTAGATGGGAATCCCTACGCCCACTTGGGGTATGGAAGTAGGATCTACCTTTTGAAGGAACAAGTAATCAAAGAATTTGTAGACATAATTTTTAAATCCCCACAATGTCCTGGGATCGAGGCCCGCATCGTAGGGAGCCTGCTTCCTCCTCTCTCTCTGCCTCTCTGCCTACTTGTGATCTCTCTCTCTCTTTGTGTCAAATAAATAAATAAAATCTTTAAAAAAAAATCCCCCAATGGAAATAATGCACATACAGATTTTGATGGAGCAGTTTTACGCCAAAAACGATGTTCTTTTTAATTTAGAAGAGCTATAAAAGAGAAATGAATTTCAAATTGGTTGAGGTAACTATATAACTTTGGATTATATCCAAACTATGATATGCTATCAAATAGCCTATGGTTAATTTATACACACACACACAGTCTTTATAATTTAACTGAACACTAGAAACAAACACACAAGCTGATATTAAACAATGCATTCTTTTTCTCTTTGCTGCCTATCATAGATTGGGATTTAGATACATTGGAGACTCCCTCCCCATGCTGTAATTCACTGTATGTGTCCTACAACGGCATCAAAGCTTTTCTAAGTCCTCTAAATTTTGATTACATTTGTTTAAACTCAGAAAACTAATGAAAGAAAATGGCATTTACTACACACTATGGGAGCCAGGGAGATACCAGCCACTTAGCACATCCACTAAATAAGCAGCCCCATCTACTTCAAAAATACCTAATTATTTTAGTACGACTGCTCAAAGACAATTGTTTCAGCACATTCTACTGTGGAAAGCACATTTGTATATCACTTTGTGAAGCATGACTTTTCATTTAAGTGTAATAATTCAAGTGATTATTCTAAAATAATTTCATTTTCCTTTCATTTTTCTTATTTCACATGTGAGAAGCAAAGCTATAATTATTGTTGTGTTTCATTAGCAGAACTTTGGAGTTAATTGATGCCAATTTTATATTAATGTCATCAGATACATCAAAAGAAATTAGTTTAAGTCAATTCCAAAATTGGTTCAAAACTTTAAAAATTCGGTTCAAGGAACTGAATAAACTTTTTGGAAATTCATTTTGTTGAAGATTCAACATCTGACAGTATTGTGCATGTTATAAATGAAGTTGAAAAGCTCAACACTGAATATAAACCTGTTTGTTTTGTTGGTTTTATTAGTTATCTGTTACTGTCTAACAAATCACCCCTAACATAGAAGTTTAAAACAACAAACATCTATTACCTAACACGGTTTCTGTAGGTCAAGAATTTTTTTTTTTTTAAAGATTTTATTTATTTATTTGACACAGAGAGAGATCACAAGTAGGCAGAGAGGCAGGCGGGGGGGCGGGGAGCAGGCTCCCTGCTGAGCAGAGAGCCGGATATGGGCCTCGATCCCAGGACCCTGAGATCATGACCTGAGCCGAAGGCAGAGGCTTTAACCCACTGAGCCACCCAGGTGCCCTGTAGGTCAAGAATTTGAGGATGTCTTATCTGGGCAGTTCTGTCATGAAATTGAGGTCAGGATGTTTGGCTCTATCAGCAGTCATGATGTGATGGCCTGACAGGTTGAAGGATCCTCTTCCCAATGATTCAGTCACATGGTTGTGGGCAGGAGACTGCTCCCTCGCCACCTGGTTGTCTCCATGGGGCCACTTGAGTGTCCTCACAAACATGGCATCTGGATTCCTCCAGAGTGAGTGATCCAAGACAGTAAGACGCTGTAATGCTTTTTATGACCAGCTCTCAATGTCTGTGTCATCATTTTTGGATTCTTTATGACCAGCACCCACAGCTGTGGCACACTTCATTAATGATTACTTGAACCCGAAATGGAATAGGTCCACCAGTGCTTAGGAACTGACTTAGCCCATGAACACATGGTTGCACCTCCCTCCTGGGAACAGAGACTGGACCAACTGTCATGTCTCTGACTTTCATGTGAAATATTATGGTGAGATGCTTAGCTAGCATCAAAGCAAGGGATTTAATGGCCATTGGTTCAGGCTCTCATCTTTGGTCCAAGGTAGGTATCCTTGGGGGCCAGTTCAGGGCTGGTCCAGTCCTCAGTATAGTGTCCCCTTTTCCTTTACTCTGAGACAGGAGAGTTGCCCAGACTTCTACCTTGGTCACTGTACCTGTGAAAGATACGGGCATCCCTTCCCAAATCCTGTATTCCTGTGTTTACCAGTGCTGGCTGCATAGTAGAGTCATATGGGGAGTTTTGAAAAGATGACAATTGTCAGTTCTCATTCCCCAAGGTACTTATTCAGTGGTCTATAATGGACCCCCTGGCATCAACATAGTTCGAAATATATTCAGGCAATTATAGTGTACAGCAAGAGTTGAGAACCATCGCTCTATTTTCTTCCTGAGTACCAAAAACAGGGGTTGGCAAACTTTCTATAAAAGGCCAAACAGTAAATATTTTAGGCTTTCAGGCAACTATTCAACTCTGCCAGTATATCACAAAAGCAAATGAGTGAGGATGGCTGTGGTCCAGTAAAATCTCATTTACGAAAACGGGGTAGGCCAGATTTGGCTTGTGAGCTGTGGTTTGCCAGTCCTTGAGCTAGATCAACAGAACATGAATAGCACCCTGAAGCTACAACCGAAGACTCTAGTAGGGCCACCAAGGTGCAGGAGTCTCACTGGTGTATCCTAAATTCTGGCAATGGTAAAAAGTTTAATTTCCCTAATCTCTACACATTTGAACTAGCTGCTTGTTGTAGGCCCAGTGGTGGTATCATTTGTCTTGAAGAATAGGGTTGGACCTACCCTTCTACCAGAATCCCTACCATTACACTGTTTTGGCAGGGTCACACAGGGGAGATAACTTCTGAGCCAGAAAGACCCTACCTCCAGGACTCTCACCCCACAGCTGTGATCCTGCTCGGTCTCACCAGGCATGCACAGCCACTGCTCTGGGTCTCTGGTCTCCTTTCCCCCACTTGACTAAAGATGATGTTGGAAGACAAATCTTCACAGGTCTTTTGTAAACGTTTCTTCATGTCTTGCAAGCGAGGCATAAACTGCCCTTTGCTCTGGGTTATATATTCAAGAATATGTGTCTGGTGAACATCCTTGGAAGATAGGGTTAGTGTCTCCAAAGCAAAGAGAAGACACTTGCAGAGCAAAGAGCAGGCATTCTTACCCTTCAGTCTCCTAAGCATAGTGTCTCTCCACAGCAAAGGGAAGGCTCACTTAATACCAATAATAAAAAATTAGGATTCCTTGAGTTCAGGGTTTCTCTCCGAGGATGCAACCCCTGTGTGTGCAGGGTTTTGTCAGGGCCCATCCATGTTGCTCCCTTAGGACTCAGGGGCCAGGAGAAATGGATGAACATATACTGATGCTCATACGAATCATTATGCTGAGTAATAAAGTACTTTGTCTCTGACCCAGAAGCTTTCTTCTGCCAGCCATGAAACGGTCAGACTGACCAGTTAGCTTCAAGTAGGGTAAAAGCTCAGATCCTTTCCATTCTCCACGGTGCAGTGTCCTGCAGTTTTCCCTCCTTTGTGCTGGCTGACGAGCCGGTGGATCTTCTTGTGGTAGTCCACTCCCAGAATGTTGTCCTGGCACATTTGCACACGTACTCCCCTGGTATTGATGCAGCCAAGAAACAAGCAAGCCTCCCTGGTGACCACAGAGACCTCTCACCTCTATCTCACTCTTTCCCCACTCTTTACTTCATGCATGAGGTTTTCCTGCCAATTCCACTGCCTCTGCCACTGAGCAAGGCCAATGTGGTTGGAGACTTCTGCAGATGATGGTGAGGCTCAGCCCAAGTTGTTTTCACTGTGCCATCTTGAAGAAAAGTCAAATTCAGGGCATGCTCAGGAAACCACGGCCTGAAGATGAAGCTAAAGGTATGACCACGAAATCCTTCTCTACATCCCCAGAAGGCAAGGTGGTGGCTCAGGGCGTGTTCCGTCAGAATAAAGGCCCTCTGAATATTTTATGGATGCACCTCACAGGCTCAAATAATAGGGCCTCTAGGAAGCTTAAGGGCATTACTTCTAAGGCATCTCAGCACAAGCCAAGGTAATGAAGTTATCTTGAAGAGGTTTATGTGTGTCACATACTAATGAAGTTAACCCTAAAAGATGTCAGGAGACTTTAACATTTTAAGGAGGCCAATATCAGTGTTAATAGTTTTGACTGAAAAGGACAAACATACAAAATGAAAAAGAGGTTTTGGACCTCTACACATCTATAAAGCAGGACCCAGCCTGAGAAAACTACTCAGATGCAATCACGTGCTACTTTAGTGATGAAAGAAATCAGAGGACAAACCAAGGGCTTTGATAAGGGGACCAGGAGCCATGGCGAGTCATTTCTAGGCTGCAGTAGGACCAAGTTGAACATTTGCCCAGCTGAATTTCAGAATTGCTATGGACCAGTAACCACTTTGCGTCTCCCATTTTCTCTCCTTTTGAACAGTAATACCCACAGCACTTACTGTATGCTTGGTCCAACATTGTGCGCTGGGTGTGGGGGAAGGGGACAACATATCTCTCTAGCACATGCGTCTACAGATAAAGAGTTCCTGCACTTGCTGCAGTTAAGGAACAACACCTGAGGAGTCTCATCCACTCCTAGACCTGAGTTTTTGTTGTCGTTGTTGTGTTTTGGTTAGCATATAATGTATTATTTGTTTCAAGGGTACAGGTCTGTGATTCATCAGTCTTACAAAATTCACAGCGCTCACCATAGCACATACCCTCCCCAGTGTCCATCACGCAGCCACCCCATCCCTCCCACCTCCCTCCACTCCAGCAACCCTTAGTTTGTTTCCTGAGATTAAGAGTCTCTTATGGTTTGTCTTCCTCTCTGGTTTCTTCTTATTTCATTTCTTCCTCTCTTCCCCTATCATTCTCTGCCTTGTTTCTTAAATTCCACATATCAGTGAAATCATATGATAATTGTCTTTCTCTGATTGGCTTATTTCACTTAGCATAATACCCTCTAGTTCCATCCATGTCATTGTGAATGGCAAGATTTCATTTTTTGATGGCTGTGTAATATTCCATTGTATATATATACACCACATCTTCTCTATCCATTCATCTGTTTGATGGACATCTGAGCTTTTTCCATAGTTTTGCTATTGTGGCATTCCTGGTATGAACATTGGGGTGCACGTGCCCCTTCGGATGACTACATTTGTGTCTTTGGGGTAAATACCCACCAGTGCAATTGCTGGGTCATAGGGTGGCTCTATATTAAACTTTTTGAGGGACCTCCATACTGTTTTCCAGAGTGGCTGCACCAGCTTGCATTCCCACCAACAGTGTAGGAGGGTTCCCCTTTCTCCACATCTTCACCAACATCCGTCATTTCCTGACTTGTTAATTTTAGCCATTCTGACTGGTGTGAGGTGGTATCTCATTGAAGTTTTGATTGTCTTTCCCTGATGCCAAGTGATGTTGAGCACTTTTTCATGTGTCTGTTGGCCATTTGGATGTCTTCTTTGTAGAACTGTCTGTTCATGTCTTCCGCCCATTTCTTGATTGGATTATTTGTTCTTTGTGTGTTGAGTTCGGTAAGTTTTTGTTTTGTTTTGTTTTGTTTTGTTTTTAAAGATTTTATTTATTTATTTGACACAGAGAGATCAGATCACAAGTAGGCTGAGAGGCAGGCAGAGAGAGAGAGAGAGAGAGAGAGAGAGAGAGGAGGAAGCAGGCTCCCTGCTGAGCAGAGAGCCCGATGCGGGCCTCGATCCCAGGACCCTGAGATCATGACCTGAGCCGAAGGCAGGAGCTTTAACCCACTGAGCCACCCAGGCGCCCAAGTTCGGTAAGTTTTTTATAGATTTTAGGTACTAGCCCTTTATCTGATATGTTATTTGCAAATATCTTCTCCCATTCTGTTGGTTGTCTTTTGGTTTTGTTGACTGTTGCCTTTGCTGTGCAAAAGCTTTTTATCTTGATGAAGTCCCAGTAGTTCATTTTTGCCCTTGCTTCCCTTGCCTTTGGCAATGTTTCTTGGAACAAGTTGCTAAGGCTGAGGCCAAAGACGTTGCTGCCTGTGTTCTCCTCAAGGATTTTGATGGATTCCTGTCTCACATTTAGGACTTTCATTCATTTTGAGTCTATTTTCATGTGTGGTGTAAGGAAATGGTCCAGTTTCATTCTTCTGCATGTGGCTGTCCCATTTTCCCAACACCATTTATTGAAGAGATTGTCTTTTTTCCATTGGACATTCTTTCCTACTTTGTCTAAGATTAGTTGACCATAGAGTTGAGGGTCCGTTTCTGGTCTCTCTATTGTGTTCCGTTGATCTATGTGTCTATTTTTGTGCCAGTACCATACTTAGACTGAGTCTTTAGCCCCACTTTGCACTGGTGCCTTATTAATGTGCCAGTCACTACATCTTGGGTTCTCCACTTGAGCATATTTATGATTTGCACATCAGCTGTCTGCTACTTTACATAGAATATGACCATTAAGTAGGGCGCCTGGCTGGCTCAGACTATGTAGATTGTGACTCTTGATCTTGGGACCATGAGTTCAAGCTTCATGTTGTGTGTTGAGGTTGCTTAAGAATAAAATCTTTTAAAAGATTTTTTGTATATGCCTGTTGGTGTTCTAGTATCAGTATCTAGAAGTGGAGTTTCTAGATGATACAGTATAATTATCTTTCACTTTATTTGATAATGCCAAATTGCTTTGCAGAAAGGTTGGGCCAGTTTGCTCTCTATTGCCTTATTACATGTCTTCACTGATACTTGGAATTGTCAGGCTTCTTAGTTTTCTAAAATAATACTTTGAGTCATGACTTGCATTTTCCTAATAATATGATAATACTATGGTAATATAATTTTTCTCTGCTGTCATTTAATCATTTTTGTATTGGATTTTTATTGTTTGCTTTTCTACTTGCTGATTTGCTAAGAATTCTTTATTTGTTCTGGCTATGAAGGTCTATACATGTTGCAAACTTATTTCTTCATTTTCTTTATATGGTGTCTTTTGAGGAAGAAAACTCTCTAATTTTAATGTAGTTGAATTGATCTGTCTTTTCCTTTAATACATGTATTTTTTTTCATAGTTTTATAGAGATGCTTTTCTGCCCTGATATCATTAAAGATATTCACCTATATATTTTCTAAAACTTAAAAAATTCAGTCTTTCATATTTACTCTTTAATCCACTTTAGTGATTGAGAAAGAAAGACTGTTGGAGAAGGTCATCAAGAGGATGTGACAGCCACCAAGGCACCTGGGTAGGTGAGTTGGTTAAGCATCTGATTCTTAATATTGGCTCAGGTCATGATATCAGGGTGGTGAGATCAGGCTCTGCAGCTCAGCAGGGAGTCTGCTTGAGATTCTCTCTGTCCATCTCCCTCTACCCGTCCCCCTAGTGTGCATGTGCGCTCTCTCTCTCTCTCTCTCTCTAGTACATACATAAATCTGAAAAAAAAAATGTGACTTCCAGTTGACCCACTAGCTGGACCCAGGCAATGGAGGGTTCCATAACCCCTCGCCTTTCCTTGGACTGTATGTTCTGCCCATGTTGCCACAGCTGGAGCCATTTTCAAAGACACAGCTTTGAGAGAGCAATGTGTTGTTGAGACCATCTGGATGGTGCATGTGACTGAACCCTGTTAAGGCCTCTGTGTGAGCTTTTAAGATTCTGGTGGGTGGGTGCTGAGATCTATTCATCTTGCTCCTCCCCAAGAAAAGCCTTGTCTGTCAGCTTCCCTGCTTATTAAACCTGCCACCCACCAAGCGGGAACAGATGTCCTCTTTCTTTGGTCTCTCTTGCCCTCCGTGTATGGGGGCCAGTTTTACATCTTACCAGGGGAAGTCCTGAGGTTGTGAACTGACAGTCATTTGTACCAGTACTAGTTACAGAATATTCCATTTCATTTGCTCTGTCATCTCCATCATACGTAAGTTTCTATATATATCTCTTTATAGGTTCTTTGTATGTTCTTTATAGGTTCTTTATTATGCATTTCTTTATAGGTTTTCTATTCTGTTTCAGTTTGTTTATCTTTAGACCAATAAGAAATCTGTCTTAATTATTATTGTTGAATAATCCTTGACCACTCAGTAGTTCAAGCTCCTCCATGCTCTTATTTGAGAATATATTGGTAGTTCTTGTCATTTGTTCTAGTTCCATGAAAAACCCTCTTGGGATTCTTTTTCTTAAGATTTTATTTATTTTAGAGAGAGCCAGGGAGAGAGAAGGAGCAGAGGGAGAGGGAGAAGCAGACTCCCTGCCGAGCAGGGAGCCCAACGTGGGGCTCGATGCTGGAACTCTGGGATCATGACCTGAACTGGAGGCAGAGGCTTAACTGACTGAGCCACCCAAGTGCCCCACCCTCTTGGGATTTTGACTGGAATAGTACTGTATCTACAGGAAGAACTGGTATCTTTAAGACACCGAGTCTTCCTATTCTTGAACATCCTTGAGTAACTCTCGGTTTGTTTAGGTCTTTAAAATGTCTTTTGACCAAATTTTTAAAATGTATGCAGGCTAGTCTTGTGCAGGTGCTAGATTCACTTCACAGTGACTAATTGTGTTTTCATTGTAAATAGTTTTATAAAAAGAACAATTTTCTTCTTTTGGGGGCCAAGTGTATAGAAATACAAATTATTTTTGAATATTGATCTTACAGGCAACCACTGTTCTAAGCTCTTTTTTTTTTTTTTTTGCTAATATTTTTTCTGCAGCTTCTTTGGAGTTTTCTTGGTAAATGATCTTGTCATCTGCTAATAATCGCAATTTTGTTCAACCTTTCCTATCCTTTTTCATTTATTTTTCTTATTTTGCTCGCTCAAAATTCCAGTGGAAATATTGAATAGAAGTGGTGATAGGTGGCATCTTTGTCTTGTTCTTGATTTTTAAAGAAGATGGTGGATGTTTCCAGAGTTTCTCCTTAAGAATATTTGCCATAGTTTTTGGTATACAGGTCATATCAGGTTAAGGAAGTTCTTACTCACCCCAGCTTTCTAAGTTTATTAAACCTTAAAAATGTTTTTCCACATCTGCTGAGGCGATAATGTGGGGTTTTCTCCCTTTTAATCTATTAGAATGATAAATGGAATTTATAGATTTTTCTATTAAACCATGCTTACACTCCTGGGATAAACTCAACTTGGTCATGGTGTATCATCTGTTTTATATATACTGCTACACTTAGTTTGTTGAAGTTTTATTATTTTTTTCCTCTACGTTAATGTGACTGGTGATAATTTTCCTTTTTTATACAATCCTTATCTGGTTTTGTTATAAGGTTAAACTTGCCTCATACAGTTAGTTGGGGAAAGAATCATCTCTTCTTCTTGGGCATATGGTTCAACTATATTGGCAACATCTGACTGAAAATTGGCCAACGGAATGTGAAATGACTTAAGCTATTTCCAGGACCGGTTCATAAAAATCTCCCATGCATAATCCACCATTCTTTTGTTCCCTAACCATGTTGACTTAAAAGATGAACGTGATGGTGGTACAAAAACAGAAGAATCCCGAGTCTCTGAATGACTGAAGGAACAGAGAGCACACTCCACCCCCTAGACAAACACATCAAATGAATAGGCAACCAAAAACTTCTATTGTGTGTCACTAATAAAGAACTTGGCACATTGAAGTGGACTGCAATTTTGATAAAATCCCAAGATATGTCATATTAGTTTAGTCATTTGCAGGGTAGGGAAAAGTGAAGAAACTGATAACAGAAACTGATTAGATGGTAGCCTATGTTATACATTGGCAGAACAATTGGTAAAACTGTGATTGACGATATTTAAGTACTAGCTGAGCTTTAGGAGGAGAGGTTGGAAAACTGTGACTGTCATGTATGTTGATTGTTACTAACTGCATTTGGCAAAGTGTGTTAGGGAAAAACGGACCAGACCTGTTTTTAGGAAACAATGGAAAGTCACAGAGAGTCTAAAAATGCCAGGTACCAAATGCTTGAAAACCTGACAGCCTCTAGATCCCAAATAGTAAGCATAATTCAGTCTTATTAAGAACAGATCGAGAATGCTATCTTCCCACCCAGTTCTACCATTTAATTGAGAGAAAGGCACAGGCATAAAGCTGTAAATCATGTTTAAGAACTATGCGTAGGAACAAGTAAGTTGGATGTAGTGATTGGCAAATGGGAGTGTCAGCAAATGTATCAGAAACCTACCAAATTTTTGAAGAAATCTATTGTCAAAGAAACCCAGTGTCTAACCTCCCCCCATCCAAAACAAAAGAAAACAAAAGAAAACAAAACAAAAACAAAAAAACCCACCCCACCTTGTGACTCTTGAATGTGCCTTAGAGCAGCCCTTGGTTGGGCAGGAAGCTGATGGCAAAATTTTTCACCCCCAAGATGCTGTAACTATTGGAATGTGAACAGAAGTCAAAGATACTACTTCCAGAGCTGGCCCATAAAAATCTCCCATGGGTGACCCTCCATCCTGTTTTCCTTCTTCGTGATGACTTAGAGGTTATATGCTGTATGTGGCAGTGGCCCCAGTTAACACCTATGTCAAATGTGGCAGCGGGGAAGAACAGACAAGGCAGAACTGAGTCACAGAAAACAATGACTGACAACTCTCCCCCGAGAGCAACAGCTGCTCGTGCTCTGCCTTATCCTTTCGTCTCCTCTCTTTCCTGAGATGGCTGAATTAATTTCGCAGACCTTCGCAGTTAGGGTGGGGTCGTATGTCAGCATTCTGGCCCATGTAATTAAGGAGGAAGTGAGGGAGGTCACTTATAAAACCAGCTCATAAAAACCTCCCACAGGTCATCCTCCATCTTTGGAAGTCTGTGTTGGAGATGGTGGCATTCCACGGTGGGGAATTCTGGGTTCCTGTGTTACCTGCCTGCAGGAGAGCTCCGCTGTCCTCTCCTCCCCACGACCATTCTGGCCTGTGACCTGAGCAAGCAATCACTTTTATCTTGTTTATTTTGTCAAACCATATAGATTTGGAGATTACGATAGCAGTCAGCTTACCCTCACTACTCCAGGAAGTAGACTCTCTTTCTTGATTCTCTGGAAGAACTTGTATAAAACTGAAATAATCCGGTCTTCGAAAATTTTGTAAAACTCACCTTTGTAACGCCATCTATACCTGAACTTTTAAACTTTTTTGAGGGGGAGTTCATAATAAGCATATAATTATTCAGGCTTATTATTTCTCATTAGTTTTTTCTTTTTTAAAAAATTTTATTTAAATTCAATTAATTAACATATATTATATTATTAGTTTCAGAGGTAGATTTCAGTGATTCATCAGTTGCATATAACACTCAGTGCTCCTTACATCCCATTATCCAGTTACCCCATCCCCCTATCCACCACCCCTCCAACAACCCTCAGTTTGTTTCCTAGAGTTAAGAATCTCTTATGGTTTCTCTCCCTCTCTGATTTTGTCTTATTTTATGTTCCCCTCCCTTCCCCTATGATCCTGTTTTGTTTCTTAAATTCCACATATGAGTGAAATCATATTATAATTGTCTTTCTCTGATTGACTTATTTCACTTAGTGTAATACCCTCTAGTTCTATCCATGTCATTGCAAATGGTAAGATTTCATTTTTTGATGGCCGTGTAATATTTCATTTTATATATATACCACATCTTCTTTATCCATCTGTCGATGGACATCTGGGCTCTTTCTATAGTTTGGCTATTGTGGACATTGCTGCTATAAACTTTGGGGTGTAGGTGCCCCTTCGGATCACTGTTTGTATCCTTTGGGTAAATACCTAGTACTGCAATTGCTGGGTCATAGGGTAGCTCTATTTTTTAACATCTTAAGGAAACTCCATACTGTTTTCCAGAGTGGCTGTAACAGCTTGCATTCCCACCAGCAATGTAAGAAGGCGCCCTTTTCTCTGCATCCTTGCCAAACATCTGTCATTTCCTGACTTTTTAACTTTAGCCATCTGTCTGGTGTGGGGTGGTATCTCATTATGGTTTTGATTTGTATTTCCCTGATGCTGAGTGATGCTGAGCACTTTTTCATGCCTCTGTTGGCCATTTGTATATCTCCTTTGGAGAAACGTCTGTTCATGTCTTCTGCCCATTTCTTGACTGGATTATTTGTCCTTTGGGTGTTGAGTTTGGTAAGTTCTTTATAGATTTTGGATACTAGCCCTATATCTGACCACTGTTATTGAACATAGTACTAGAAATCCTAGCCTCAGCAATTAGATAACAAAAAGAAATAAAAGGCATCCAAATTGGCAAAGAAGAAGTCAAACTCTCACTCTTCACAGATGACATAATACTCTATGTAGAAAACCCAAAAGACTCCACCGAGAAATTGCCAGAACTCATACAGGAATTCAGCAAAGTGTCAGGATATAAAATCATTACACAGAAATCAGTTGCATTTCTATGCACTGAGACAGAAGAAAGAGAAATTAAGGAATTGATCCTATTTACAATTGCACCAAAAAACATAAAATACCCAGGAATAAGCCTAACCAAAGAGGTAAAGGATCTGTACTCAGAAAACTATAGAACACTTATGAAGAAATTGAGGAAGACACAAAGAAATGGAACAATATTCCCAGGCTCATGGATTGGAAGATCAAACATTGTTAAAATGTCTATGCTACCCAGAGCAATCTACACATTCAATGCAATCCCTATCAAAATACCATCAACATTTTGCACAGAGCTGGAACAAACAATCCCAAATTTTGTATGGAACTAGAGAAGACCCTGAATAGCCAGAGGAATATTGCAAAAGAAAATCAAAGCTGGTGGCGTCACAATTCTGGACTTCAAACTCTATTACAAAGCTGTAATCATCATGACAGTATGATATTGGCACTAAAATTAAGACACATAGATCAGCGGAACAGAATAGAGAACTCAAAAATGGATCCTCAACTCTATGGACAACTAATCTTCAATAAAGCAGGAAAGAATGACCAATGGAAAAAAGACAATCTCTTCAACAAATAGTATTGGGGAAATTGGACACCCATTTGTAGAAGAATGAAACTGGACCATTTCCTTATAACATATCCAAAAATAGACTCAAATGGATGAAGGACCTAAATGTGAGACAGGAATCCATCAAAATCCTAGAGGAGAAGATAGGCAGCAACCTCTGTGACCTTGGCCACAGGAACTCCTTGCTAGACATGTCTCTAAAGGCAGGGGACACAAATGCAAAAAATGAACTGTTGGGACCTCATCAAGATAAAAGCTTCTGCACAGCAAAGGAAACAGTCAACAAAACTAGAAGACAATCTACAGAATGGGACAAGATATTTGCAAATATCTTATCATTAGTTTTGATAAGCTTTTTTTTTTCTTTCTCTGAGACCAGCAGCATCAGCATCATTTGGTATTAGTTTCTTGTGGCTGCTGTAACAAATTATGACAAATGTGGCAGCTTCCAACAATTGAAATATATTCTCACAGTTCTGGAGCCTAGGAATCTGAAATTGGTTTCACTGGGCCAAAGTCAAGGTGACAACATGGCCATGCTTCCTCCAGAGGCTTTAGGGGACAATCTGTCCTCACCTCGTCCAGATAAGGTGGCTGTTGGTGTTCCCTGACTACAGCATGCCTGTCTCTGCCTCCGTGGTCACATCACCTTCTCCTCCTCTATGGGGCATCTTCTTCTTCCTCTTATCCATATAGTGGATATACTCGTGACTGTATTTAGGGCCAACACAGATCATCCAGAACAGTCTCCCCATCTGAAGATCCTTAACTACATCTTTTGTCTTAAAAAGCAAGAGTCATCCTTTGCCATATAGGTAGTATTTATAGGTTCCAGGGATTACGACCTGATATCTTTGGGGACAATTATTTAAACCTATCACACCTGGGAACTTGTTAGAATGCAAATTATCAAGTCCTGCGGAATAAGGAACACCAGGGGTTTCTAAACAGCCATCTTGTGGTTTAACAAGTCCCACAGAGGATTCTGGGAGAATGCTGAAGTTTGAGTACCACTGCTCTAGGACATTATCCAGTTCATCTCCATTTAAAAATTACTGGCATCAAAGTGTTCAAAGTGTCATTTTCCCATTTGTGCCTCTTCTTTTTATCAATATAAACAGAATTTTTTTCAAAATTTCACCCTTTGACATTGTCTCTTAAAATTGATTTTTGCTCAAGGGCGGCTGGGTGGCTCAGTGGGTTAAAGCCTCTGCCTCTGCCTTCGGCTCAGGTCATGATCTCAGGGTCCTGTAATCAAGTCGTGCATCGGGCTCCCTGCTGCCTCCTCTCTTTGCCTGCCTCTCTGCCTACTTATAATCTCTCTCTCTGTCAAATAAATAAAATCTTTTAAAAATTTGATTTTTGCTCTCATGTTCATTATTGTCCCTATTTTCTACTTGAACATATTCTAACTTCTCAAATTGGACACTTAGTAGATTAATTCTGCGCCTTTTTTAAAAATAAGCACTTATGGCTGTAAATTTCATTCTCAGTTTTACTTCCACTGCATTCCCTAAATTTTGATACTGAAATTTTCTTATCATTTAGTAATTTTTAAAATTCCAATTATTATTCTTTGAACTATGAATTATTCAGAAGCATATTTTGAATTTTGCAAATTTATGAAGTTTTAAAGCATATGTTTTTCTTAATGATTTATAACCTAATTGCATCATAGTCAGAGAATTTAAGCTATATGATGCTGATCCTTTGAATTTTATAGGGACTTGCTCTTGGCCTAATATGTAATTAGGTTTGTAAACATGCCATGTATACTTAAGTATTCTCTGTTGGTTCCAGAATTCTGTATTGTAAATCTACCTTATAGCTATCATTATATCTATCTATCATTCAAATCTTCTACCTCTATTGTTTTCATATGTCCCCTTGATGCAATAATAATTGAAATGTGATCTGAAATCTTACTGTATGATAGATTTGTCAACTTAAACTTGTATTTATATTTTTATTTTATAGATTATGAGGCTAGTTTACTAGTTGCACTCAAGTTTAGAACTGTGAATATCTGCCTGGTGAAGTGTAAATCTTTTATCATTCCTTAGTGCCCATTCTAACAATGCTTGTGGACTGTCAGTGTATCAGCTTCCCAGAGCTGCTGTAACAAAGTATCACAGAGTAGATAGCCGAGAGCAACAGAAATGTATTTTCTCAGGATCCTGGCAGCCAGAAGTCTGAAGTCAAGGTGTCAGCAGGGCCATGCTCTCTATGAAGGCTCTAGGAGAAGGATCCTTTTTTGCCTCTTCTAGCTACTCCTAGTTGTCGGAAATCCTTTGCATTGCTTGGTTTGTAGACTCATCATTCCAATTTCTGCCTCATCTTCCCATGGCATTTTCTATATCTCTGTCTGTACATCCAAATTTCCCTCTTCTTACAAGGACACCAGTCATAATGGACTTAGGACCCACTCTAACTGAATATGATGTCATCTTAACTTGATTACATCAGCAGAGGCCTCTTTCCAAATAAGGTCACATTGACAGGTTCTGGTTGGGCATGAATCCAGGGGAGGCACTATTCAACCCAGTATGGTGAGCTATTAAGGGAGCTATGTCACTGTGTTGATTTGTCTGATATATCTTCCTTCATCACTTTATTTCCAGTCTTTTTCTTTTTTAAAGATTTATTTATTTATTTGAGAGAGGGAGAGAGAGAGAGAGTGAGCACGAGCATGAGAGTGAGCATGAGGGACCGAGGGAGAGCGAGGGAGAATCTCAAGGAGACTGTACACGGAGCACAGAGCTGGACACAGGCTCCATCCCAGGACCCCGAGATCACCACCTGAGCAGAAACCAAGAGTGGGCTGCTTAACCAACTGCACCACCGGGGCATCCCACAGCCTTTTGTTTTCTAATTTGCTGTTTACCTCTCTTTGTTTCTACTATTTTCTAGTTACCCTTGAACTCTGATCATACTGTATTACTTTCATAGGCTGCTGGAACAAATTACAACTTTAGAACAATAGAAATGTATCCTCTCACAGTTCTGGAGGCCAGATGTCTGAAATGGATTTCTCGGCCCCAAGACCAAGGTGTCAGCAGAGCCTAAACTCTCTGAGGAGGCTCCAGGGGAGGAGCATTTCCTTGCCTTTTTTAGCTTCCAGAACTCATTCCTTGCATTCCTTGGATCATGGTCCCTTGCTCCCATCTTCAAAATCATGGTGTCTTCTCCTTCTTTAATTTAAAATTTCCCT
The DNA here is from genome assembly GCA_002007465.1 of Ailurus styani. Taxonomy (NCBI): domain Eukaryota; kingdom Metazoa; phylum Chordata; class Mammalia; order Carnivora; family Ailuridae; genus Ailurus; species Ailurus styani. The sequence goes on from LNAC01000117.1 coordinate 1,008,025, forward strand.
CTCTCTTGGGATGGGGCACCTGGGTGGCTCAGTCTGTTAAGCATCCGCCTTAGGCTCAGGTCATGATCCTGGGGTCCTGGGATTGAGCCCTATTGGGCTCCCTGCTTGGTGGAGAGCCTGCTTCTCCCTCTTCCTCTGCTGCTCCCCTGCTTGTGCTCGCTCGCTCTCTCTGTCCAATTAATAAATAAAATATTTAAAAACAAACAAAACCCGCCCCAAAACCCATGGGATTCTACTAAGGGCCTACCTGGATAATCTAGGATAATCTCCCCATCTCAAAATTCTTAATTTAATCGCATCTATGAAGTTCCTTTTGCCACATAAAGTAACATTTTTGGGTTCTAGGGATTAGAACATGGATATCTTGGGGGGCTTATTATTTAGCCTACCATACATACATATTAAAATTAAGTCATTCCTTTGCCTCCTGAACAATACAAATAATTGAGTAGAACATGTTTACCTTATTGATCAAAATGCCCATTTAATTTATATGCAACTGTTCAGGATTTTAGTTTTTATTTTCAAGCCAGAAAAATCACACTATAATTATTAGTAATATTTTATATGTTTGTTTGCAGTTGTGTATGTATTTTTCACTTCATTTGCCATTTGTCAGTATTTCTTTCATTTGAAACTTATTATTTTTTGAAGATTTTATTACTGAGAGAGAGTGAGAGAAAGAGATAGAACATGAGTTGGGGGAAAGGCACAGGGAGAGGGAGAAGCAGATTCCCTGCTGAGCAGGGAGCCTGATGTAGGGCTCAACCCCAGCACCCTGGGCTCATGACCTGAGTTGAAGACAGATGCTTAACTGACTGAGCCGCCAAGGTGCTCCCCATTTGAGACTTCGGGGATGTTTTTCCTTTTCCCTGAAATACACCTTTTATTTGTTTATTTGTTTATTTATTTAAAGATTTTATTTATTTACTTGACAGAGAGCGAGAACACGGGCAGGGGGAGGGACAGAGGGAGAGAGAGAAGCAGACTCCCCGCTAAGCAGGGAGCCCAGTGTGGGGCTCCATTCCAGGACCCTGAGATCATGACCTGAGCCAAAGGCAGATGCTTAACCGACTGAGCCACTGAGGCGCCCCCGAAATACACCTTTTAGAAGTTCCTTTACTGTAGATCTCTGGTTGGTAAACTCCCTCATTTTTATCCACTTTAAAAAACCTCACTTGGGCGCCTGGGTGGCTCAGTGGGTTAAAGCCTCTGCTTTCGGCTCAGGTCATGATCTCAGGGTCCTGGGATCGAGGCCCGCATCAGGCTCTCTGCTCAGCAGGGAGCCTGCTTCCCCCTCTCTCTCTGCCTGCCTCTCTGCCTCCTTGTGATCTCTCTCCCGCTGTGAAATAAATAAATAAAATCTTAAAAAAAAAAACAAAAAAACCCCCCCTCACTTGTCAGAGTTTTGTTGGAACACAACAGAAAGACCATTACTCCCAACACTTTGAAGATGTTCCTCCACTAGCTTCTGGCTTCCTTTGTTGTGAGGGTGTTATTCCATGAGCTTTTGGCTTCCTTTGTTGCTATTTAAGAAATCTGTTGTTACATTATAGTTCCTTTGTAGCAGTGTTGGCAAACATATTAAAGGGATCAATGGTAAATATTTTGTGGTTTGTGGGCCACGTGGTTTCTGTGGTCTAATCTGCAACTACTCAACTCTGCCTCTGTAGGCCAAAGCAGCCACACACAATACACGAATGAATGGCCAGGGCCGTGCTCCAATATTTTAGTTACAAAAAAATTGAAAACCCCTGCTTAACAGTGAGTTGTTCCTTTCCTTTGATTATCTTTTAAGATTTCTTTGCCTTTGATATTTTGCAATGTCAGTACTATATGTCTAGGTGTGGATTTCCCTTTATTTTATTTTGTCCTTCCAAAATCTATCTTCTTTTTAAAAGTCAATTCTGGAAAAAATATTAGCAATTATCTTTCCAAGTTCTGCCTTTCTTACGTTCTTTTTGGGACTTTTACTTGCTTTATCCTTCATAATCCTTATTATTCCTTCATATTTTCCTTTTATCTCTTTGTGCACACTCAATGAATTTTTTTCAGTTCATTAATTCTCTTTCTGGCTGTTTACCCTGTCCACTGTGGGTTTTGATTTTAAGAATTCTGTTTCTCATTTTTTTTTAAGAGACTTTGGGGAAAACTGTTTTTATTAAAGCTGAAGATAACTGGTAGGTATGTATATATCAGAAATGCATACGTTTGCTGAACGATACAAATGTGGTCACAATGATACAAAACTAGAAGCAATCCAAATGTTCAACAGTAGAATAGATAAATTTTGATATACTCATACAATGGAAATAATGAGAATATACAAAAGTGAAAATGAATATATCATTGCTGGACACAACTACATGGAAGAATCTCATAAAACACTATTGAATAAAAGAATCTAGACACCAAAGAATGTATTTCTTATGATACATTAACACCTGTTCAAAGTAGGAAGACCAGAGCTGTAGTGTAAGGGATGTCACAGAACTCTAAGGTGGCCTGCAAGGTTCACTCCCACTGCTGTACCTGCAGTGTGTCTTCCCCATCCTTTGCTGGGGTAGGACATGCGAATAACTTGATTTCTCTCTATAATTAGGTTACATTAAATGACAACGGTAAAGAAATTTTGCAGTTGTAATTAAGGTTCCTAATCAGTTGAGTTTGGATTAATTAATTAAAAGGAAGATTATACTGGGTGAACTTGACCTAATCAGATGAGCCCTTTCAAAGAGATTGTAGGCCCTCACTATAGATTTGAAAGTAGAGAAATTCTCTTGCTGGCCATAGAGAAGCAAGGGACCATTCTGTGAACTGTGGAGGTGATCATGGTACAAAGATCCAAGGTTGACCTGTAGAAGGTGAGAATTATCCCTAGCCCACAGCTAGAAAACAGTGACTTTAGAAAAGGACCACATGAAAAAGGACCACATGAAAAAGATGAGATCACAGCCATGGTCAACACCTTTACTACAGTCTGGTGAGATTCTAGGCAGTGAACCCAGCTCACTATATATACCCACACTCCTGACCCAGAGACTGTGAGACCATAAATTTACACCAGTAGAGTTAGAGCCGTTAGCTATGTAGGAATATAAAACAAATACAAACAGCCAGGCAATGGTATCCTTTGGTGAGTGGGAGGTGATGAGTGGGAAGGGAATCTGGTGGAGCTTCCGGAATGCCAGTAATGTATTTCTTGATTTGGGTATAGTCTAAATGGATGTTCACGTCATAAAGATCCATCAAGCTAGACACCTATGATAATATACAATCTATCAGGTATGTTCCATCTCGATACAAAGTTTACATAAAAAGGGAAATGAAAACAGAATGGATACAGGCATTGGTATGTATTGTATTATTTTATATGCAAAGTCATTTTAGTGTGTGTATGAATCACATACTACATCTACACATAGGATGATTTACAGTTAGTCATAAGTGTTCCTAATATGGCTGTATTTCTCTTATTCTTTTCCTGAGTCTTTTCAGTCCTGTCTGAATTCTTCTTTTTTTCAGTCCTATTTTAATTTGCATTCCTTTTTCTTCCCAGTATGAGGGAAAAAGAAAAAAATAAAAGAACTATAACTAAATTTTGGAATGGAATATTATCACTCCTGTTTTAAAATACACTGTTTTTGAGTTTTTTGGGTTTTTTTTTGTGTGTTTTTGTTTTTTGGTAAGCACAAATTAACACTAATGGATTTCCAGTATCTCTTTCTCATTTTTATTTATTTATTTATTTATTTATTTATTTATTTATTTTTAAAGATTTTATTTATTTGACAGAGAGAGATTACAAGTAGGCAGAGAGAGAGGAGGAAGCAGGCTCCCTGCTGAGCAGAGAGCCTGACGTGGGCCTCGATCCCAGGACCCTGAGATCATGACCTGAGCCGAAGGCAGAGGCTTTAACCCACTGAGCCACCCAGGCGCCCTCTTTCTCATTTTTAAAAGTCCACTTCAATTTGTTCTTTTCAAATAGTATCTTCTTGTGAGCATTTCTTTATGTTGATTCTTTAAACATGTCAAACATTCCACAATCTGAATATAACAATTCCACTCTTTATATCCCTTAGGCTTTTTTCCCCCCTGATCTCTTCGATTGTAGCTTCTCGGTGATCCAATTGTTTAGATAATTTTAATGTTGATTTTTTTTCATGTTAATGTTGCTACCTCACATAGATAGGATAAATTAAATCCTACAACAGGGCGCCTGAGAGGCTCAGTGGGTTAAAGCCTCTGCCTTCGGCTCAGGTCATGATCTCAGGGTTCTGGGATCGAGGCCCCGCATCAGGCTCTCTGCTCAGCGGGGAGTCTGCTTCCTCCTCTCTCTCTGCCTGCCTCTCTGCCTACTTGTGATCTCTCTCTCTGTGTGAAATAAATAAATAAAATCTTAAAAAAAATAAAAAATAAATCCTACAACAGAGGGTAACACAATCTATAATAGTAATAGATCATTACTATTTTTCTTTTCCTTCAAGTTACAATAAAGTTAGTTTTTTTTGGTGTTTCCCTTAGGCCAAATGAGGTGGTTTTACAGGTCCGCTTTCTTCCTGTATTTAATAGCTCTTTCTTAACACAAAGAAAGCTGGATCCCCACCTCTCCCCTGGAAGGCTCTGGGCCACAGTTACTGCCTACCAGGACACCACGTCCACTTTTCACCTAGCACTGCTTTCTCTTGTTTGCAGGATACAGTATTTCCCTGCCTTTAATTACTGTTACTAGTTGGCTAGGGCCACTATGACAAATACCACAGGCTGGGTGGCTTCAACAACATGAATTTACTTTCTCACAATTCTGGAGGCTGAAGTCCAAGTGCAAAGCATCAGCAGGCTGGTTTTCTTCTGCAGTCTCTCCCCTTGGCTTGCAGAGGGCTGCCTTCCCATGGCTGAGGAACATTTGAGCCCCCTCTTTCCCCGACGAGACCTCTCCCTCCTCTTCCCCTACTCACTCTTTATTTAGCACTTAACCCCCGCCAAGCCCTGTGCCAAGTGCTTTGTGAGGGTTTTCTCACTTGCTGGTCATAAGGCTCTCCCAGGTGAGTACTGTGAGGAGGCTCTTTTTACAGGTAAGGAAACCTGGCCAGAGAGGCTGGATCGTTTTCTGACGTCACACAGCCAATAGAGAGTGCAGCTGGTATTTTAGCATGGGAAATGCAGGAGGAGGCACAGCACACACCCACACGCGTACTGGCAGAAGGTAAAGTAACACAAATATATACATCCAGGCAGGCTCCGATGCTGACTCCGAAGTCACATCACAGAGGGGAAATAGGCCATGCAGAAAGGCGTCTCATGTGATTTCCTTCTGTGTGCAGGCATCCCTGGTGTCTCCGTATGTCCTCATCTCTTAAGGAGGCCAGTCAGACTGGGTCAGGGCCCACCCTGATGGCCTCCTTTAACCGTAAGTACCTCCTTGAGGCCCATCTCCAAATCCACTCCCTTTTGAGATTCTGGGGGTTAGCACCTCAACATATGACTTTGGGGGGACACAATTTAGTCCATTAATAGCTATGCATGTGAAGTTTGGTGGTCATTTATGTAGCATTTCTATGTTTTTAATCTCCTATGTCGATAGAGGTCTTCTATGCGAATTTTAAAGTGCTTTAAACATTACCTGAAAATATTCAAGACCCCATTCTCCAAAATTACAACTAAAAACCCACAATAAAATTCTAAGTTTTTTTAACCTTTTTTTTTTCTTAAACTGTAACATTTCAGATGACTATTTATGGGAAGGGGTATGTATTTACAGATATTAGATTCAAGTAAATACTAATTTTGACATCTTTACTGCTAAAAGCAGTATAAGCAAATCGAAAGAAAGCATTTGGAAATGAGGTCTGCATCTGAGTGCTGCCTACTGGGTTTACCCTTTAACGACTGTGCTTCTTTGAGCAAGTTATCTGACCTTTCTGAACATCAAAGGAGAGTAATTCCACTCTTTCTGTGCATTGTCCTAAGTATTAAATAAGAATGCGATTTAAAACAATAGTTCTAAAATTTGGTCTACTGCCTTACGGAACACTGGGAAACACATTTTAAAAGATGCCATTTTTAGGTCTGTTCAGTAGCGGAGTCCATGGGTCTATGGTCAGGCTTAGAAATTTATAATTTTCAAAAGCTTCTCCAGTTGATTCTGAATGTGGCTCAGTTATTTATTATTTTTTTTAGATTTATTTATTTGACAGAGAGAGACAGCGAGAGAGGGAACACAACCAAGGGGAGTGGGAAAGGGAGAAGCAGGCTTCCTGCGGAGCAGAGTCTGATGTGGGGTATATGGGGCTTGATCCCAGGACCCTGGGATCATGACCTGAGCCCAAGGCAGACACTAAACGACTAAACCTCCCAGGCGTCCCTAGCCCAGTTAAAAATAAATTCTAGATTCTGCTCACTTTGATCCCACACATATAGGCAAGAAGAAAGCAGAAATATGATAAAGGATAAAAGACAGGAAAAATCTGACCAGGGAGAAACATGGAGGCAGAAGGCATTCTAAATAATAGAAACAGAATGGAGACAATGAGCAAGTGAAATTAAAAAAAAAAGTTTAATGAAAACCTTTTTACAATTAAAGAAGTCATATGTTATCATTGTGCAAATGCTACCATAAAAGAGCGAAGTCCCCTGTTCCCTCCTGCCATGTATCTTCTGAGACGTTGCTATGTTCACATCACACATACCCTCTCTGCTGGGTTTCAAAATTGTACATACAGGTTAATACTGTTTTGTAATTTGTTTTTTTTTTCATTCAGTGGTACATTAGGAACACCTTCAGACCCGACTCATGTTTAGTGGCTAGATACATCACACATGTTCAGATTTTATATATAAAATACAAATAATACATATTATATATGCATTTACTAGCACTTACGCAACTATTTCCTTAGGCTTGATTACCTACCTACCTATGCTGTGTTCTTCCCACCTTTTTCTTTTTTTTTAATTTTTTTTTTTTAAGATTTTATTTATTTATTTGACACAGAGAGAGAGATTACAAGTAGGCAGAGAGGCAGGCAGAGAGACAGGGAGAGGAGGAAGCAGGCTCCCTGCTGAACAGAGAGCCCGATGTGGGCCTCGATCCCAGGACGCTGGGATCATGACCTGAGCCGAAAGCAGAGGCTTTAACCCACTGAGCCACCCAGGCGCCCTTCCCACCTTTTTCTATATAACCTGACAATTTCACTTGTTAAGCAAGAAATGACTTCAGTTTCAAAATATGCCAAATATATTCAGCTTCTCTCTATATATATATTCATATATACATATATTCTATATAATATATATTATCAATATATACATATCCAGCATAATGCACAGCACACACTGTAAGTCAGGACTTGGTGAACTTCAGGACTGAGAGCAGTTCTTGGCCTGCTTGCCTGGAAAGTGCAATAGTTCCTTGTAGACCTCTTGTTCTCATTGCTTTCAAAATTTCTTCTAGAATAAAAATTAATACAAACGGTAAAATCAAATTAAAATCATCTGGTGAAGAGTGTATGATCATTAAACAGTTCAATAAGATGATAAATGCAGACTATTTACAAATTCTACTCATCTGAGAAAATAATGTATACCAAGCAAATTTCTATTAAAATAGACTTCAGTCAAATGGAAGCATCTGCATTTTCAAGGTGTTGTGGAGAATTCTAATCCGACTGAAAGGCTTGCTTTGCTGTGATGGCTACTCTGGACTCAAATATTAATTATACTTGTCATGATAGCAAGTAATTAGTTTAGTTGCTTGGCTCCATCTTGGCCTTCCACACTTCCTTTGGGATAAAAAAAATCAATGAAAGTAGGGCAAATTGTACAGTCACATTAAACAATGCAAGTAAATGGTAACTTATTATTTTATTTATTTATTTTTAAAGATTTTATTTATTCATTTGACACAGAAAGAGAGATTACAAGTAGGCAGAGAGGCAGGCAGAGAGAGAGGAGAGAGGAGGAAGCAGGCTCCCTACCGAGCAGAGAGCCCAATGTGGGCCTCGATCCCAGGACCCTGGGATCATGACCTGACCGAAGGCAGCGGCTTTAACCCACTGAGCCACCCAGGCACCCAATGGTAACTTATTTCTTTCAGGCATATTGAAAAAAGCAACACCTTCCCTTTTATAAATAAGTAATACTAAAAAGACTGAATTAAGAAAATGGAGTTACAAACAAAGCAAAACTTAGGAATCATTATGTGATTTGAGGGGCTAAGGGCATAAGTATAAGATGAAAATCAAACTCATGTACTGAAAGCAAATAAAGATTATGGTCAATTTAGTTATGGAGTCATCTGAAAACCAAGATGTAAAAATCCATACCATTAGCTAGCTTTCATAACAAAACTTCACATGAACTAAAGAGTACATGGCAGAATTGTCAAGGGCATGAAGACTACAATGTGGAGAGAAAATTCGTACTATTCAGAGTGAGGTGTTAAAAGAAGATATTACACATTTTGTGTTTAAATATTAGTTTATCGATGAGGGGGAAAAAGTGTCCTCCTCCCTTAAAAAAATAGCACTTTCTAAAACCAGAAAAAACTACATCTTAAAAATCTCTCTTCTTTCAATATGAACGTTATGTTTGTGTGAGCTGTTGTCAGTAATTACAGTATTTCGAGTTACATTATAATCTTTAACATTAACTTTTGATTTCAAACTGGTCTGGATTACCTGGATTGTTTTCTTTAATGGTAACCAGATAGAAGAATCCTCTTGGTGACAGAAGATCGGCAGCCAGTGGGAAGAATCGGTCCATGACTTCCCGACCATTTCTGCCACCAGCCCAAGCTGCTTCTACTCCATGACTTCCTACCTGTGACCAATTTAGAAAAGACTTGTTTTGATTCAAGATACATTTAGAATCACATACAGTATCTTTTTGACAAGTAACATTCACCAAACAAGTATATACTTTGTATTTTACTGCAGTCCAGGAAGCAGAAAAGTTGAATCTGAGCCCCATCATTTCCTAGTCCTGTGACCTTATGTAAGTTTAACATTTTTGTGAATTAGTTTTTTCCCTTATCTGTAAAATGAGAAAAACAATAGTTTCAACTATAAAAGTAGAAAAATGATAGCAAATTAATTTTTTCCATTGCTAGGAATAATGGAGGAAATATATTTAAACTTTGAAAACACTGCATGTATCAAGTGCTTAGTAATAGTTGTTACTATTTATGCAATGTTTATATTAATAGACATAGGTGATTCTTATACTTAATACAGAACAATCAGGAAGAAACTAAAAGGGAGACCTTACATTATAAGAGATCTACTTTGCAGAAAGTTAGTTTCAACATGTCCTGCTCCATCTGGCTCTCTTCTAGATTAAAGTATTAATTGTATAGACCTTTTTAAGGAACCCATTTAATACATTAAGGCTCACCAAACCATTTCTTTGTGTAACACTCTAATTCTTTGGTAGAAGTGAAACCCATGAGAGTTCATAAGGTCTTAAAAACCTAAAGATTTTTATCATTGTATATTGCTTTCAAAACTAAAGAATATTTTGAAGAAAACATTCAAAAACTATTTTAACCGTAACAATTATTTTCTTTCTATATGTTTCTTTGGTTGTGTCCATATTTTAGTTTAAATTAATTGTATACAATCATGCTTACTGCTTTTATTCATTTAAATGGTATACATTTCTTCATTTACGTAAATTTCTTTATACCTATAACGTTATACATATACTATTTTATAAATAAGGGAAATACATTCATATACCTTTTAAAAAAATTGCACTTTCGGGCGCCTGGGTGGCTCAGTGGGTTAAAGCCGCTGCCTTCGGCTCAGGTCATGATCCCAGGGTCCTGGGATTGAGGCCCATGTCGGGCTCTCTGCTCAGCAGGGAGCCTGCTTCCTCCTCTCTCCTCTCTCTCTGCCTGCCTCTCTGCCTACTTGTAATCTCTCTCTCTGTGTCAAATGAATAAATAAAATATTTAAAAAAAAATTGCACTTTCCCTTTTTACTGTTTTGCTTGTCTGCTCCATCCCCATCTTACACACACACACACACACACACAGACACACATACATGTGTGTGGGTTTTTTTTGGTCCATGTTTTATAAAGACAGGATTATATTCTATATTTTTACCTCATTATCTTGCTTTACTCACTCAACAATACGTTAAGATGAGCTCTTCATGTGATCAGGTATGGTTCTGATTTACTCTTTTAATGGCTGCCTAAGATTTTATAACACAAAAGTATCCTATCTTATGTAGCTATTGATGAGCACCCAATGCATTCATTTGCTAAAATTTTGTTGTATCTAATTTTTTTTAAAGATTTAATTATTTCGGGGCACCCAGGTGGCTCCGTCAGTTAAACGTCTGCTTTCAGCTCAGGTCATGATCCCAGGATCCTGGGATCAAGCCCCTCATCAGGCTCCCCACTCAGTGGGGAGCCTGCTTCTCCCTCTCCCTTTGCCTCTGCCTGCTTATGCTCTGTCTCTGTCTCTCAAATAAAATCTTTAAAAAATATATTTATTTGTTTTAAAGAGAGAGAGCATGGGAGCAAAGAAGGGGCAGAGGGAGATAATATCCAAGCAGCCTCCTGTTGAGTACAGAGTCCTATGCGGGGCTTGATCGCGTTGTCCATGACATCAGGACCTGAGCCAAAACCAAGAGTTGGATGCTTAACCAACTGAGCCACCCAGGGGCCCCTTTTTGTATCTAAATTATTCCCATATCTATCATAAACGTCCCAATACCATCTTCCACAAGGTAAATTATATTAAGAAATATATCAGTTCCTCTGTTTTCTGTCAAGACTTTCCTCCTAGAGACTTCTCTTTCCTGGCATTCTTAAAATTACTACTTTTTCTGGGGCTCTTGTCTTCCTCTTCCTTGGTTTACCCCCTTATTTTCGTGGAGCCCATTCTATGGATGTTTCATCAAGTAAAATGGTCTGTGGACAGAGTGCATGGTGATAAGCCTCTCTCTCGTTATTCTCTTCCAGAATGGACTAGGACCCTTCTGTGCTAGACCCTGTTTCTATGCCTCCCCAGGAATGCTCACCCAGGTTTATCTGCTTACATTAGAAATGCCCCTGCGGGAAGATCTCCTGGCACCAAGCACGTTCTTACAGACCACAGAGGGAGTGTTTCCATCTTCACAGGGAGGAGTCGTGTTTGGTGGTCTGCTGTTTGCCTAATACCTGAGCCTTCCTGGGCCTGCTCTTGATCCTTCATAGCTCACGGGCACATGCCAGAAGAACCTAACCTCATGTTTCTAGATGTACTGGTAAGTATAGCCACACTTTTTTATATGCACAAACTCCCATTATTTTTATATTGTCTCCTGGAGCTAACATCTAAGTCTCTTACCTTTTGTCTTAATGATTTCCTTCTTTTTATCTTCATGCTCTGTGCACTGAAATCTTTCATTTGGTTTCCAGAACACCGAGTCAGGTCTTGACAGAGACCAGATTCTTTTTTAATTCATTTCCTAATGTTTTATTTTGTAAACATGTTTTTAACCTCAAGGAAATCTTCACTGTCCTATATTTTGATTCTGCCATCCAGGTAACTCAGCTTGTGGGAGTTATGACACTAACTCTCGCTGTTGGGACTGTGAAAGAGCAGAGGTCCTACCTCCCCTCAATCATCAACATGTTCCAGCAGCTCAGGAGAAGCAAGTATGGAGCTTAGTAGTAGGAATGTGGGAGAAAGGAAGCCCATTCATGTCCCCATGTTCCCAGAATCTCCTCTTCATTCACTAGTCTTGCCAGAAGTTTGTAGACCTGATAGACCATGATTTACTTAACTGCATCTGTTACATATATAGGTTCCTATTATTTGCCATCATAAATAAACATGCAATAAACACATTTTTGTGAACGTCAACTTTTTTTCTACTATGGAATGATATTCTTTTTCTTTTTCTTTTAAAATTTGTTTGTCAGAGAGAGAGACAGCCAGAGAGAGAGGGCACAAGCAGGGGGAGAGGCAGGCAGAGGGAGAAGCAGGCTCCCCACCGAGCAAGGAGCCTGATGCAGGACTTGATCCCAGAGTCCTGCGATCGTAACCTGAGCTGAAAGCAGAGGCTCAACCAACTGAGCTACCCAGGCATCCCTTGAATGATTTTTTTTTTTATTTTTATTTTTTAAGATTTTTTATTTATTCATTTGACAGAGAGAGAGATTACAAGTAGGCAGAGAGGCAGGCAGAGAGAGAGGAGAGAGGAGGAAGCAGGCTCCCCGCCGAGCAGAGAGCCCGATGTGGGCCTCAATCCCAGGACCCTGGGATCATGACCTGAGCCGAAGGCAGCGGCTTTAACCCACTGAGCCACCCAGGCGCCCTTGAATGATTTTCTTAAATTATATCTCAAGGACTGAAATTATTGGACTGAAACATTTTTATCACTCTTGGTATTTATTCACATAGTCCTTTCCTAAAGAGTTGTATTATACTGCACTGCTCTCAACCTCTGTTCACCTTATAACAATGACTTTCCTTCTCATATGAGTTCCTAGTCAGAGGAGCAACAGGTTCTTAGTTGCATAGCTCCCCTTCGGAGTAATATCAGCTACATAGAATTTTGCCATCTTGGTAGAGGAGAATGCAATGTTTATCAGCCTTGCTAGAGAATGATTCATCGATCAATAAAACAGGATCATGAGTAATTCAAGGAAAGCTGGCCTTAGTTCATTATTAAACTTTGTCTGCCTTGACTATTCTCTCTTTAAATTGGGATATGATTTACTTCTTCATTATTGAGATTTCCAAATCGTATATTTCAAGATGTTTCTTTTCTCTACTGAATTAAGAATCACCCCCCCACACCTGTGAAAAGAGGAAATTGTTGATTTTCATAAAGAATTCCTATAATGAATTTAAGAATGATTAAAAATATCGTTTTGCAAATTTGCCATTCATGATAAAGGACACACACAAATTTAAACATATGGCTTGATTTTGATAGGGATTTTAAGGATGAATATTGGTCACTGTATTTCCATCAGTTTAAGATTCCTTTCCTGCATCTACCAGCATATGTAATTACTGACAATTATGAGTAATATCAGACCAGTTTGTGTTAATCGGCATCTGACTAATATCCTATAATGAAGTTCATTTGATTTTATAAAGAAAATAGCTGAAAATATTAATAATCAAATCTTGTTACACGTCTTACCTCTTCAGGTGGAGTCACTACATAGGGTGGATTAAACACCAGAAGATCAACTTTTTCCTTCAATCTTGGTAGTAAGCCTTTGACCTAAATGTTTCAATAGTCACAATTTTAAGCTGGACTCAGAATTAAAATAGATAAATAAATAAATCTTTAAAAATACTTTCTTCCCATGTTTTTAGAGAAAAATGTGTTGGATGGCTAAAACTGTAGACAGATAAATATTTTTACAGATTATATGCATTTACCCAAAAACAGGAAATTAAACGATTTATCAGAATGAACATAAAATGTCCAAAAAGCCTCTGCTTTTCGACAGCTCATATGTTTACACTCTGGGTTCACTCTTAGAAGATTAAATAAGGAAGGAAGGAAGGAAGGAAGGAAGGAAGGAAGGAAGAATATATTCTATGTAGATATACATACACTTTAAACCTATTGCTCTAACTTAAACATGTATTTTCTGTAACCAAGAGAAATGTCTTATGAGATGACAAAAAAATCAGAAGATACATATATATAAAAATAGATAGACGTATATGTGTGTATATATTTGCTTTCTACTTTATTTTTTTTTTTTTTAATTTTTATTTATTTATTTATTTATTTCACAGCGGGAGAGAGATCACAAGGAGGCAGAGAGGCAGGCAGAGAGAGAGAGAGAGGGGGAAGCAGGCTCCCTGCCAAGCAGAGAGCCCGATGCGGGCCTCGATCCCAGGACCCTGAGATCATGACCTGGGCCGAAAGCAGAGGCTTTAACCCACTGAGCCACCCAGGCGCCCTGCTTTCTACTTTAATTACTCATAAATGTATTGGCTGGAACCATTAGATGTCAAAGAAAGGACTGAAAAAAGTGGAAGAAACACTGAACAATGAAATGTCTTTTTAAACAACAAAAATGTCTTTTTAAACAAAGTGCTTTTAGGGCACAATGCCATATAAAGTATTCCTTTGCTCCCTCTGATGACTGAATTACATACAGACTCACAAAACCATGTCTGGTCATGCCACCCTGTACTGTCACAGGCACGTAAAGTAAAAACACTGTATCTGGATGGGTTCTCACCCCTAACACCATTTCCTTCAATTACCACTTTCTATAGACTCTCAACCATGAATTCTGAGGCTTTTTTTTTTTTTTAAAGATTTATTTGAGAGAGAGAGAGTGCACATGCACGCATGCAGGAACAGGGCAGAGGAAGAGGAAGCCGACTCCCCACTGAGCATGGAGCCTGACGTGGAGCTGGATCCCACAAACCCTGAGATCATGACCTGAGTCGAAATCAAGAGTCAGACACCTAGGGAAGGCGCTTAACCAACTGTGCCACCCTGGTGCCTCCTGAAGCTGTTTCTTGAGATGGAATAGCTGAAGTACTTCAAGGCAGGGTCCAAAATGTCAGGTATTTTATTAACATTCTCACAATTCTCCCATATATGCATAGGGACCTACTATTATTTACTAAATATTTTTCTTTAAATGGACCTTCTTTTTTTGTTAAATAAATTTTCTCTAAAGGGAAATCAGTGTTAGTTCCCGGAAATAGAAATGACTACAAGGATAAATGGGATATAAATTAAAAAATGTTATGGTTATAGTTACTGCTGCCAGTCTGAGAGTGACGCAGGCCATCTGTCTCTTTGTTGAAGAGACATGTGCAGGGAAGCTTGGGTGGCTCAGTCCGTTAAGCATCTGTCTTCAGCTTCGGTCATGATCCAAGTCCTGGGATCAAGCACCGCATGGAGCCCGCCATCTCCCCACTGGGCTCCCTGCTCAGCAGGGAGCCTGCTTGTCCCTCTCCTTCTTCTGTCCTGCTCATGCTCTCTCTCAGTCTCTCTGTCTCTCAAGTAAATAACAAATAAATAAACAAATAAACAATCTTTAAGAGACAGGAAAAAAAGAGACATTTACAAGTGTTTAAAAGGTGTTAAAACTGAGACCTTCTCCCAGATGTAACCAAAATGGCTGAAGGAGAATTAGAGAGGAAAGAGCTTTTATATGATGTGATTCAAAGTTATTTGAATGACTCAGTCACATCATCTCAGTACTGGGCACATCACTGGGCTATTCACACACAGTGTGAAACACTGCCTTACAACTTCCACTTTATCCAGGTTTCTAAAAGCAATTCTGTTTGTCATCTTAATTAGCCTGTTAACTATATAATTCAAAGAGAATACATGGATAGTATCTTTGAGGAGATGTTACAGAGGTAACTTTTCTTTCTTCATTTAAAAAGTGAAAAGTAACTTTTTTTTTTTTTTAAAGATTTTATTTATTTTTTTCACAGAGGGAGAGATCACAAGGAGGCAGAGAGGCAGGCAGAGAGAGAGGGGGAAGCAGGCTCCCCGCTGAGCAGAGAGCCCGATGCGGGCCTCGATCCCAGGACCCTGAGATCATGACCTGAGCCGAAAGCAGAGGCTTTAACCCACTGAGCCACCCAGGTGCCTGAAAAGTAACATTTTTAAGGGAAGTGATTCAGGTATACCTTTGTCTGCAAGTAGGAAGATGACTAGTTATCTGCTGTTTCTTTTGGTAGTGAAATAACCAAAAGCTTTATTTTCAATTACATAAAGAAATTAAGTTTCTCACATTGTAAAAAAGAGTCCAGAAGGTAATATTCCAGAAATGTTGAGAAAGGAAACTAAAAAGAATTTGCTTTGTAATTGTTTATAATGGCCCTGAAGTACTATCATTGCAGTACTGGATTTTAAATAAAGGAAAAAATTGGTATTAAAACACGGAAAATTACTCAGTTTAATAAGAAAATGGATCTCAACTGGATATAAGGTCTAATCACACACATCCCTCACCCATCTACATTCAACTTTTGGGTAGTATCAGAGCATTTGAACAGATTTAAGAATGGGGAAGTAAGCAAAAAAGGCCTCTGACAAGAAGTTTCAAATCCAGATAGCAAAAAGGACTTTATTCATATGAGAGGCTCTTATTCAGAGTTCCTGAACTCTTAGTTTAAATACAAGTTTAACTAAATCACTTGTTTGGTATTCTAGCGAACAGCACATGGAAAGAGAGCGGAAATGCTACCAACAGGTAACAGCAAAATAAGACAACATAAAGCAAGTGAAAAGAGAGACAAAGAGGAGAGGAAATAAAAACTCGAAATCACTGCAGGCTCTAGCTACTCAGTGTGAAGCAGAAAGCCCTGAATAAGCCTTATCACAGCTAGCACAGAATAGTAACTAATATTCATATTAATGACTCTGAATCAATCAAAGATAAAGTTATGTTTAGTTTGTTTTAGGAATGTAAGGAAAGGCATACGACATATCTGAAAAAGTCTTTTTTCTAAAACTAAAAAAGCAGCAAAATAAAAGTTCTACTTTGTAAACAGGTAAGCTTAGTCATTCAAAACAATGATCTTGTATCATGGCTGTGATCATCTATGCCCAGTGTTCCGAACATATACAAACGCAGAATTTTGTAAGTGAATCATAATACCTATGCTAATGCCTCCTTGTTCCTTCTTTCTTTGTCAGCATTTAGGGTCACCTTCACCTTGAACCACTGAAAGAGCTGACTCTGGCATGGACTACCAGGAAAGCCATGTCCTGAAACAGCTGTGAGACCTCTAGATTTAGATTCCTTGGTCTGGGCTTAAATTCTGTATTTATCACTTTATTAGTTACGTGACTTTAAAAAGTGAAACTCACCTCAGTTTCTAACTCTATTAAAAAAAAAGATATTCTGAATTCCTTATATCTTGAAAGTTTTATTATTATATCAAAAACATTATTTAGGGCGCCTGGGTGGCTCAGTGGGTTAAAGCCTCTGCCTTCAAAGCTCAGGTCATGATCTCAGGGTCCTGGGATCGAGGCCCCCCGCCCTCCCCACCATGCTCGGCAGGAAGCCTGCTTCCTCCTCTCTCTCTGCCTGCCTCTCAGCCTACTTGTGATCTCTCTCTCTGTCAAATAAATAAATAAAATCTTAAAAAAAAAACATTTAACACTAATCATGGACACATTAAAGAAACAAGTTAAAATTTTAAAGGGCAAAACCTTCACACTGATCCCATGGTAAATTACCTGAGTACCTTTCTTGATAATCTAGTTTTTAATAGCAGTAACAAGTTCTAATAGGTAAGAATTTCTTACAAATTTGGCTTAATTCCTTCTAAGATGAAAAATCATTTGTGAGTTTAAAAAAGCAGAAAAGCTAAATATTCTTTTTTTTCTTTTTTCTTTTTTATTAACATATAATGTATTATTTGCCCCAGGGGTACTGGTCTGTGAATCATCAAAAAGCTAAATACTATTACCACTGTAAGAATACAAGTCAAGAAACAAAGAAAGCATTTTTATTTCTTATCCCTACCTGGTACATGCTGTTATGATTTTTTGCTTACAAAAAAGCACTTATAACAACAACAAAAATCCAAGTCTTACTAGTTAAAATATTAGGCTAACTAATTAAAATTTAATTAATTAATTAAATTAGTCTAATTAAAATATTAAAGGGAAACTGTCACGGAAAATATGTGTGTAACTTAAGATAAAATGATGGTTCTGTAATCATGATGTGTTGTTTTTACCTGTCCAGGCCTCATTCCCTCTTCTGATTTTATCTCCTTAATCTCTACTGGGTAAACTCTATATCCCCTCATTCGCAATCCACGTAGCCTGGGTAAGGCCTATCCCAATGCAGCTGCCAGGGTGGGACTATGACTCAGGCCTAAACCAGTCATCTGCATATTTCAATCCCCTTTGGCCATAGTGAGAAATTGAGAGAGGGCATATGATCCAAGATGATCCAAGCAATACTCATTCTGGGGCTTGTTAGACTAACTGAATAGAAAGAATTTCTTTCCACGGAGGGGTGAAGGAGGTGTTTGCTGAGAAATAAGATATAAGATATGCAAGTATCTTCTTACCATGAAGTGAAAGACTAGGTAGAAAGAGAGCCAAGAGAGAAGTTCAGAGCGAAGAAAAAGATGCCTGTCATATCATTTGAGTTCTTGGAGCCAGCTGTGCCTGAAGCCACACACTTCACTTAAGCCAGTTTGAACTGGATTCTCCGTCACTTCCGACCAAAAGATGACTGATTCTTCCAAGACAGTAGAAATTTCCTTTGAATTTTGGACAAGATGAATTATATCTGCCAAGAATTTACTTTGTAAATTATGGGGTATACTATTTAGTGGATTAAAAGTTAATTAATTAATCCCTCAAGCTTCTTTGACCTAACCATCTTAATCTGAAATTATTTGAAAAGGAAATTAACTATTATTGGACAAGGATGAACAGCTCACCAAGTCTGTAATTACTGGTTGAATGTGGACTTTGTTACAGTGTGCTGTCTCCAGAGTGCAAGCTGCTGCCTCAGGGTTGATGTCAGTGCACCTAGAAACAGAAAAGAAAGAAAACTGTATCTTACGACCATGAGGCAAACCTATTACTGAAAAATTTTAAAATGTTCCACTGCTTTTGTACAAAGCAGACTTAGAAAAAAATGAAAATGCTTTAATAATGGTGAAGGAAAAAGAAAAAAGATTTGTTATATTAGCGAAAAAGATTGTTATACCGATATAATGTGCAAGAGTAGAAAATACACATATATGCCTACGCATCTGAGGAATTTATTAAATTATGAATCCAATGGATACTACACCACCACAAAAATGAAATTTAAAAGGAATTTTTGAAAAATAGTAATGATACAATATAAAAAACATAGGAAATGGGGAAAAAAAAGAAAGAAATGCACTTGGACCACGTGTGGTAGAACTGCAAGTGATTTTTATTTTCTTTAAACTTTCCATATTCTCAAATTTTCTTAAAAAATTTAAGTAATTTTTTGGGCGCCTGGGTGGCTCAGTGGGTTAAAGCCTCTGCTTTCGGCTCAGGTCATGATCTCAGGGTCCTGGGATCGAGGCCCGCATCGGGCTCTCTGCTCAGCAGGGAGCCTGCTTCCCCCTCTCTCTCTGCCTGCCTCTCTGCCTCCTTGTGATCTCTCTCCCTCTGTGAAATAAATTAATAAATAAATAATCTTTAAAAAAAAAAAATTTAAGTAATTTTCAATTTTTTCTGGTAATCAGACCACCTAAAATATTTCAAATTTAGAAATACCCTAAAATTGTTTGTTGCTTCTATAATTATGTGGTATGATGGAACAGTTTTGGATATGCAGTTAAAATTCTTAGGGAAGAATAATTTACAATCTGGGTCCTTACTACACTTAAGTAGATCCTTTCAGATATATATTATTTATTTACAAAAATGATTTCATTCAAGCAGTCACACCCCTAGTGAATTTCTTAGTGGAAGATGTGGATGAATTTGATATACTTACACTTACATGTACAAAGCTTGAGGGCCTATCATAGAGGCTAGGAATGCAGATACCACTCCAGACCCTGACCCTACTTCAAGGCATATTTCCACCCTAAAAAAACCAAAATAAAATAAATATGAGCATAGTAGGACAAAAATATACATCACAGAATATGACTCTCAATCTACTTTTAATGTGTATTTCTCCAGCATCACTCGTCCACAAACATGGAAATACAAAAAAAATTTATAAACAGTTTCTGACAACCACTTCGTGCTCATTTAATACTGTTTAACTCAAAATTGTTTGGGATATGTGATTTAAGTCCATAAAATAGATGGCTTCCAATTAATTTCTACAAAACATTACATAAAAACTATGGAATAAGGTTGAGGGTTAAAAATATTAATATGAAAAACATCAACCCTTCTCACAAGGAGCTCCTAGTTTAGTATTTCCCTAAAATGACAGGGTTAGTATTATTACATTATTTATTTATGAAAGATGTTTTCTCTATCATTTAAAAGTACATAACATTCACAAATCTGTTAGCATATTCTAGGGAAAAAATTCCGCCTTTCTCTTAATAGATTTAGAGCAGCAAAGAAATTCCTTATTTGTACAGCTGTACACTGAACTGGGAAAATGTCAGAGAATCTGATCTTGGAATATTAGTATATGCTTTTTTTTTAATGCTTTTTAAAAAAAGATTTATTTGGGCGCCTGGGTGGCTCAGTGGGTTAAAGCCTCTGCTTTCGGCTCAGGTCATGATCTCAGTGTCCTGGGATCCAGGCCCGCATGGGGCTCTCTGCTCAGCGGGGAGCCTGCTTCCTCCTCTCCCTGTCTCTCTGCCTGCCTCTCTGCCTTCTTGTAATCTCTCTCTGTATCAAATAAATAAATAAAATCTTTAAAAAAAATAAAAAAAGATTTATTTATTTAATTATATTTATTTATTGATGACCCAAGCCAAAGGCAGATGCTCAACTGACTGAGCCACACAGGTGCCCTACATTAAAATGTTTTTGAATAAATTTTTCATTACACTATATTTTATCCTTCAATTAAATGTATTTCCTTGCCTATAATCTACATATACGTTAAAAGCACCAGTTATCTCCATCACAGAAATGGGTTTGATGGGATTTAGGTCTTGCTGGCAACTAACTCCTCACAAAACTATCCAACACACTCTAGCAGCTTCTAACTTTTGGGATCAGCCCCCATTATCTGACAAAACTTTATTATTCTGTGGGAAGGTCTTTTGAATCTTACCAGGTGGCTTTTATTTGAAAATAACTATCATGCTTTCATAAACAGAATTCCAAGACCAGATATAATCTGACTTTATAACAAAATCATCTCCTTTCACAGCATATTTTGCAATGCAATTTGTGCCTGTATATCTTTCTGGGGTACCTTGAGACTAAAAGACAAATTATAAAAATCAGTACTGTCGCATTCTACATTCCAGTAAATCCCAAAGTTCCCAAAGACCATCGTTTACAATGAAAAGTTGGTTTAAAAAGAGTTGGGGGATTTTATATATGGAAAAATCTGACCAGGTTTAAGAGAGTTAAACACAATATAGATCTATGAAGCCTGACAACTGTTCCATCTTGAGAAAACCAATTTCAAGTCTTGATCTTTAAATAATCTAATTACTCAAATTCCTTTCCTTAAAAAAATCACAAAGTAGGTATTCATTCTTTTAATGTCATTTAAAATTTATGGGGGCACTTCAACAAGTCAATTTTTATGCATAAAGTGCTAGGGAAAATTCCATAGGCGGCTAGCTATGTAGCTATTTAAATTTTTTAAGTTAAATGAAAAATTACGTTCTGCAGTCGCCCCCGCCGCATTTCAAGGGTTCGGGAGCCACACGTGGCTAACTGGCTGTTTGTACAGGGCGGAATATGCTGTTCAGTGGGTTTAAAAATACTTATCCACACCATGATCTCACAAACTCGCTTCATTTTTGTGCCCTTCCGTTGCTACAGGGTGCTTCCGTGTACGGAGTAAATTAAATGCCACGCAGCTTTTAATACTAAAAAATTTACTATTAAGAAGAAACTTTCGGAATATTTGGTTTTTGAACGTGTTCTATATACCATCACTGCTCTCGGGGGCTTGTGTTCTTCAGACTAACAACTAAAAGGAAAAGATAAGATACTGGCGTGGTGAGGAGCTACGGAGCTCCTGAGACCGAAACAACACCTTGGCAAGAGTAGAGAGATCCCAGCCCGCTCACGACACGTATCTAACGGAAAATCGTCGGTAACTGCGTTCTGGTGTCAATGTTCGCCCGGTAGGCGGACACCGCCTCCTCTCGGGGCGGACAGCAGCCCTCCTTTCCTTGGCTCTCCTTCGCCGCCGCCTCTCCAGGACGCCCGAGCCCTCTCCCGCGGGGACCCCCGCCCTCCTCGCACCCCGTCAGCTCGGCTGCTGCCGCCTCGAGCGCGTCCAGCATCAGGAACGTATCCTCCGCGGGCTCGTACACATTGGTGAAGACCCCGCGGCCCACGTGCCCGTGCAGCGGTGTGGGGAAGCTCGGAGCCGCCATCTTCCGTCTCTCCGTCTCATGCGCATGCGCCCAAATTCAGCGTGCGCAGGCCCATCTTCCGTCTCTCCGTCTCATGCGCATGCGCCCAAATTCAGCGTGCGCAGGCCCGGCAGTGGAGGGCGGGGCGTGGGGGCGGGCAGGGGGCGGGGCAGTAGGGGCGGAGCGCCGGAGGCGGAGAGACGAATCCGGACGTGTTGTTTCTAACAGTTTGTCCGTAAATGCTCTTGGAATTTTTAAGTGAACAGTTATATAATCTACAACTGCTGACATTGGCTTTCTTATTTCGAATATTTAAATTTATTTTATTTTATAGGTTAGCCCTTGATGCGGGGCATCCTCGATCGTTTTTGACTAAGGGGAGTGTTTCTTCCTTTTCTATATTTAAAAGTTTTCTTCTATTTCTCGTTTGCAAAGAATTGAAAAAATACATAATAGTTACTAAATTTTACTTTTTTAACATCAACTGAACTTTAAGCCTTGAGCTTTAAGATTAAGATTTTTTCTCACTTAATTTTTTACTGTAGTATATTATAAAAATTACCTTCCTAATGTTAAATCCTGAAGGCACTCTTTTTATAAGCCTCACTCAAGCAAGATGATTTTTCTTTTAATACCCTGCTGATTTGGAATGCTAGTAATCTAGCTCTGTTTTGATTATGCTATCCTCACAGGATGAGTTAGGACATGTTTCTGGAACATTTGGTAGAACTCACCCATAAAATTGGATGGATTTCGTGCTTTTTAAAAAATGGATGGTTCTCTGCTGTTTCGGGCCATCTTCTATAGGTTATTAGACTATTCAGGCATTTGCATTCTTTTTGAGTCAATTTTTTCAATTTCCCAATGAAATATTTTTGCATCTAGTTTTTAAAATTTGAGTAATAAAATTACAGAAAAGTACCTAGATACCATTTTTTTTTAAAGATTTTATTTATTCATTTGACACACAGAGAGAGATTACAAGTAGGCAGAGAGGCAGGCAGAGAGAGAGGAGAGAGGAGGAAGCAGGCTCCCTGCTGAGCAGAGAGCCGGATGTGGGCCTCGATCCCAGGACCCTGGGATCATGACCTGAGCCGAAGGCAGCGGCTTTAACCCACTGAGCCACCCAGGCGCCCTAGATACCATTTTTTTTAACCCTGAGTACCTGCCACCCAGAATTGATAATAGTACTTTCTCATATTTTCTTAAGAGTGTTTATTTTATTTTTAAAATACACATTATACTATATATTATTATTTAATATGTGTGTTAAATATAATATTTATTATAGGGAATTAGCTCACATGATTATGGAGACTCACAAACCCAAAATCTGCAGAGCCGATTTCCCATGCTTGGAAGAGTTTTTAAATATAAGAACTAACATATTACAGGATGAAGAGGATATTCTTTCTGTATTCACCTTCAGTTCCATTGTGTAAACCTCTCTCCAACCTGACTTCTCTCATGAATTTAGCATCTACCCCTCCAATCTATGTTTTTATGCTTTTACCTTCAGATATTCATAAGCAGCGTATGGTTAATGTGTTTTCCAATTTGTTTCACTGGTAGTAGGTTGGATAAACTGTTCTTCCCATTTCTTTTTCAACGAAAATTTTCACTCTGTCTTTTCATGTACATAAAGTTAATTTACTCCTTTTCATTGCCAGATAGTATTATATGAAAACATTATCCTATCTGGAATGGATAAATATCTATGAGTAAACATTTAATCCTCCCCAGATTTTCACTATTATAAAAAACACTGTAATTAACTTTCTTAAACATGTTTTTTTCTGATCCTGTACAAAACTTTCTTGGGATTCAAGCCAGACTGGATTAGCAGTGTTGTATACACATTTTCAATTTTACTCAACATTTTTGAATTTCCAAATTTCTTTCCAAACTAATTGTGCTTAGTTGGTGGCAGACTTAATATTTGATTTAATATTATTAGACTTATTTTTAAAATTTATTTTAAACTGAATTGGCCTGATTGTGATTGAATTTAGGCTTGTGTTCACATATTCTTCATTTGACTTTCTTCCTTTGTGAACTGTCTGTTCAGTTTTGCTTACTTTTTCCTTTTTAATTTTGTTTTTGTTTTCATTAAAGTGGATACATGCATAATTCAATAGGCCAAATAGTGCTACATGAGTTATTATGAAAAGAAGTCCAGTCTATTACACCAACATCTAATTTTTCATGTCTCATTCTCCAGAGATGACCATTTTCAACTTTTAGCTGTTTCTTTAGCCATTAATCCATATCTCTATGCACCAACCTTATAACAATATTATTTCATTTCTCAATTTTCACATTATCTGTTGAGTTCTTATGATAGGAGGTAAAGTTCACATGACAGAAGGCAAGAATTTGATTCTCCTGCTGCCAGGAAACAAATGTAATCGCTAGGCCTCCTCTCCCTATCTTCCCAATATGGTTATATTGTGATTGATTGATTGATTTTTACATTATTCGGTCTATAGAAATGCTATCTGGAACCGATTTCTGTATTACACCTGATACTTTTCTTCCTTGGACAACTTTTTGCTTTTTCTTGAAGTTAATAACCATCTGGGGTATTACTTTCCCAGGTCTGCCATGACAAATTACTACAAACTGGATAGCTTAAGCCAATAGAAATTTATCCTCTCTGTTCTGGAAGTCTGAAATCAAGGTGGTAGAAGGGCCATGCTCCCTATGAAGGCTCTAGGGAAGAATCCTTCCTTGCCTCTTCTAGCCTTTGGTGGTTGACAACAATCTCTGGCCTTCCTTGGCTTGCATCAGCAGAACTCCCATTTCTGCCCCAGTCTTCATATGGACTTCTTTCCCATGTGTCTTTTTTTCCTCCAAACCTCTTTCCTTATAAGGAAGGACACAAGTCATGGGGTTTGGGGCCCACCTTAATCCAGTATGACCTCATTTTAACTTGATTACATTTGCAAAGACAGTTTATAAGACACATGGATGTGTGTGTGTGTGTGTGTGTGTGTGTGTGTGTGTGTGTGTGTGTGTGTATGCATGGGCATGGGGTTGGGGGGGAGAGTTTGGATTTCAGCATATCTTTTTGAAGAATGTGATTGAACCCACAACACCTAATAATCGCTCTTTCATTTGCCTAGTTATCTATATATCACAGTTCAGCCTCAAAGTCTTTTCTAAATGTTTACCCCCTGCCTGACTCTACCCCATCCTAATACCTTTAAAGATACGGAGCATTCTGGTTATTTCTGTCTAATCTCTTTAGGCACCACTATATGGTCTCTGGGATTCATCCCTAGGTTTTGTTTCTTCGGCTCTATCCTCAGACTAGTCCTCACTCTGGTACGGCTGCATCTTACATCTTCACACCATAAATTCGGTGGCAGAGTCTTTTTCAGTCGCTTGCATTAAAGTCCTGTCATCCACTCCTTCTTATTGGCCCCAAGTCGGTCCTATGCTCATGCTTGAATCGATCCTTTGGCCAGGTATATGATGAAGTGATTTCCTCACACCTGTCTTGGGGCCTGGAGGGAGGCCTCATCACCACCAGATAGCCAGAATGGTGCCCCGAGAGCAAAATCACAGCGTGGATATGGGCGCTGGGCAAAAACACAAATGCGGGCGCCTGGGTGGCTCAGTGGGTTAAAGCCGCTGCCTTCGGCTCAGGTCATGATCCCAGGGTCCCGGGATCGAGGTCCGCGTCGGGCTCTCTGCTCCGCAGGGAGCCTGCTTCCTCCTCTCTCCTCTCCCTCTGCCTGCCTCTCTGCCTCCTTGTGATCTCTCTCTCTGTGTCAAATAAATAAATAAAATCTTTAAAAAAAAAACAACACAAAAGCATACTACATGGAAGTGTGCACGATCACAGATGGTTGGTGAGTACTTGCCCCCGGTTTGCTGTCGCCTTTTTGTTTTGTTTACAATATTTTTTACTATGTAGATATTTAAAAACGATTAAATCTATTTGGGGGGGGTTTCTGATTTTTGTGCTGCGCTTAGAAAATGCTCTCGGAGAAAAAGTTTATTTTCTGGCTTCAAAGTATAGACTTCATTATATTGATTGGATCTACCTTATTAACTAGGTCATTAGATCTTTTTTTTTTTAAAGATTTTATTTATTCATTTGTCAGAGACAAAA
The DNA here is from genome assembly GCA_002007465.1 of Ailurus styani. Lineage (NCBI taxonomy): Eukaryota > Metazoa > Chordata > Mammalia > Carnivora > Ailuridae > Ailurus > Ailurus styani. The sequence continues at coordinate 1,034,121 of LNAC01000117.1, forward strand.
GCAGGAGGAGTTGCAGGCAGAGGGAGAAGCAGGCTTCCCACTGAGCAAGGAGTCTGATGCAGGACTCCATCCCAGGACCCTTGGATCATGACCTGAGCCGAAGGCAGATGCTTAACTGACTGAGCCACTCAGGCGTCCCCATGCAAGTCAATTTATTTATATATATGTATATATATATAAATATGTAAATATATATAAGTACATATATACACATACTATTCATCTTGTTGAATTTGCATCTTGTTGAATACTTGGTGGACTTTTTCAATATGATCAGTATCTCTTTCATCAATTCTGCGAAATCTCTTTCTATGTTTTTTGTTTTTTCCTTCCCTTCCGTTCTCTGTTCTTGTCTGCTGGAATTCCAATCATATAGATAGAGATGCACTAGATGTCTTCAGGTCTTTTTGTTTTTATTCTTTCTATCTCCCTTGGATTGGGCTTCCTGGAAACGGATGCTGAGATGGAGAGCTGCAGATAGAAGGCTTATTGCTAAAGTTCTCTAAGAGACAATATCTGGGAGGGAAAGAAAGGGAGGGTAGGGTAAAGGGAGAAGTTGAGCTGTGTTGTACTTGTAACAAAGGCCTCACCTGACTGTTCAGGGAGCTTTGGGGCTGGGATGACCCTTCAGATTGTTCTGAATCCAAGCAAGGGGACCTGTGTGTCTTTGGGGAAAGGACATAAACTTGGGCAAAGCAATTCTCTTTCCCAAGGGTAATTCCTGGAGAAAGACGTGGCTGTGAGCTGTCAGCAGCCAACAGGTGGCAGAACGTGTGGGTCCCCAGCAGGGATCTGGGTGGTGGACCATAGCACCTCTTACACCATCTCTGTCATTCTGAGCAAAATTTAGGTGTCCAGCTAGCATATCCTCTCTTCAGTTGAATATATTCTGCTTTTTGGCTTATCTGTTAGTATTTTTATTTGGTAAGCACTTTTTCTTTTTTCTAATCTGGGGTTCTTAAAAAGAATGTTTTGTTTCATGGGTGCGGTATCCATTCTCATCACTCTGTGGTTTTCTTTTTATTTTTTAAGAATTTTTTAAAAAGATTATTTGTTTATTTATTTGACAGACAGAGAGATCACAGGTAGGCAGAGAGGCAGGCAGACAGAGAGGGGGAAGCAGGCTCCCCACTGAGCAGAGAGCCTGATGCAGGGCTTGATCCCAGGACCCTGAGATCATGACCTGAGCTGAAGGTAGAGGCTTAACCCACTGAGCTAACCAGGCACCCTCTCTGTGGTTTCCAATTGTGCTATTTTCAAAGTTTCCATTTGTTTGCTGCATAAAGTCTCCTTTAGTGACATTTCCTTTGTTCATTAGCTTGTATGTTACTCTTTCATGGTGTTTGTTTACTTTAGATGTTTACTTTCTGCTTGCATGGCTATCTTTATAGTTGAGGTTGGGTCAGCCTGCATTTGAAGGTGGTATGCACACCACAGTCAGCCACAGGGATTGTAGGAGAGGGGGCGTTCAGCTGCCAGACAGGGCATCCCAGTAAGCTTCTCTTAGGGAAGTAGAGCTCCTTCCTCCTCCTGAGGTTGGCCTCTGGCTCAACATTTACACCCAATGCTCCAGCCTATTTCTGTTCTCTACTCCAGGTGGAAGGTGATGAAATCAGCCACTCTGATGGTTGCTCCATGATTCCTTCCAATAAATTGTGTCCACAGCCTTGACACTTGCTCTTCTGAAATTGCTCCTGGATTTCCTTTGACAATTATATGCTTTCTACTCTCTTTTCAGGGTGGGTGGGACAGTGTATCACCTCACTGAGTATCCTTTCTGTCTTTCTTCTAGAATGCCTTCCTGAAATACTGAGGCTGGAACCCTCAAAACTACATTTTTTAGATTCCTTTGAAGCTCTAGTTTTGGATGTGATTTAGGTTCCACTGATCACTTACAACATGTGAGCTTTAGAAGCACAAGCAGAACACTGAAGCAGAGGCTGACTTCTGTTGTCTCTGTTATTTTGGCCAGCAAGCTGAGTTGTAGGGGAGCTTGAGTTTCTGCAACAATCGTGGCAGGGGTCTCAGCGTTAGGACTCTAGCTTCGTAGGTGTTGAGAGGCAGGGCACATTTTTATTTTGCTGCTGTGGCTGGTGGCATAGGTGGTCTGGGTCTGGAGCCAGCGGCAGCAGTCAGTTCCTTCTGGCAGGTCCAAAAGCTCAGTTCTATAATGTGGCTTTAAGATGTGTTCCCTGAAGTCCAGCCCCGAGCTGATCTTCTTCAGACCTCCCAACCGCTATGACACCCATAAGATATCCTGTAATAAATTCCCTCTAACTTATCCAAACTAGAGTGAATTTTTTATGCAGTAAAACCCTCACTGATACATGGGGATTCCAGGCATTTTCTGGTGTGTTACAGTACTTCTGCACAAGTTCTTATTTCAGAGGTGTTTTATTTATTTTTTTTTAAAGATTTTATTTATTCATTTGACACACAGAGAGAGATTACAAGTAGGCAGAGAGGCAGGCAGAGAGAGGAGAGAGGAGGAAGCAGGCTCCCTGCTGAGCAGAGAGCCCGATGTGGGCCTCGATCCCAGGACCCTGGGATCATGACCTGAGCCGAAGGCAGCGGCTTTAATCCACTGAGCCACCCAGGCGCCCTCAGAGGTGTTTTAGATTTGTTATTTTAGGGGTGGTGTCAGTGGTTTTGGTGGTATGGTGGTAGGATCAAATGCTTAGACATTTTCATTTCGTCTTCCTAGTGAGAGTTAATTTTTCTCAGAGACAACAGAGTTTAATAGTATACTATAGCAAGAGATACGTGTACTCTTACAAAGGCTTTGGTCCACATCTCTTGCACTAGAAGAGATAATATCCTTCCTCTCTCTCTCTCTCTCTCTTTGGCAAGTTATTTAACAGGTTCTTGTCCCACCTAAGCCCGGGTGCATTTTAACAGAAGCGCAAGTTGCAGATGGTGCTCTCCATGAATCAAAGACTGGCACCAGTCTTCACTAGATTCCAAATCTCCTCTTGATGTAAGGGGACCCTATGGTAGATTTCAGTTAATTCCACCATAGTTTAGTAGTTAGTGAGATAGTTCATGAACCTAACATAGTTCATTTTCAGTGCATCTTTAAAAATGAGTCTAAATTTTTACAACCAAAGAATTATTTCTTAATGTTTTTGCCTTCCATAAAGCATCCATCCTTCAAGGTTGATCATTACTCTTAAATCACTATGACCCAAGCTGGGAGAAAGTATTTGCAAAAGACATACTGATAAAGGATTGTTATCCAACATATACAAAGAACTCTCAAAACTCAAAAAGAAGAAAAAAACATTTAAAAATTTGGCAAAAGATCTGAATGGACACCTCACCAAAGAAATAATACAGATTGCAAATAAGCATATGAAAATATGCTCAACATTACATGTCATTAGGAAATCTCAAAATAAAACAATACGATACAACTGTTTACCTATTAAAATGGCCCAAATCCAAAACACTGACAATGCCAGTGTTGGTGAGCATGTAGCAGTAGGAACTCTCACAGACTGCTTTGGAAATGCAAACTGGAATAGCCATTTTGGAAGACAGTTCGGTAGTTTCTAACAAAATTAAACATACTCTTACCATACAACCCAATAATTACGCTCCTTGGTATTTACTTAAATGAGTTGAAAAGTTATATCCATGTAAAAACCTGCACAAAGATGTTTGTAGCAGCTTTACTCATAGTTGCCAAAACTTGGAAGCATCCAAGATTATTTGGTCCTTCAGTAGGTGAATGGATAAATAAAACAGTGATACACCCAGACAATAGAAGATTTTCTTTTAAAGATTTTATTTATTTATTTGACAGAGAGAGAAAATGAGTGGGGGAAGGGGCAGAGGGAGGAGCAGACTCCCCACTGAGCAGGGAGCCCAAAGCCGGGCTTGATCCCAGTACCCTGGGATTATGACCTGAGCCTACGGCAGATGTTGTAACTGACTGAGCCACACAGGTGCCACAGACAATAGAATATTTTTGAGCCCTAAAACGAAATGAACTATCAAGCCATGAAAAGATATGGAGGAAACTTACATACATATTATTAAGTGAAAGAAGCCAATCTGAAAAGACTATATAAATTATGATTCTAATTATATGACATTGTTGACAACTATAAAGACAGGAAAAAGATCAGTAACTGCCAGGGGTTAGTGAGGAGGAAGGGATGAATAGGTGAAGCACAGAAGATTTTTAGGGCAGTGAAATTATCCCATATAATACTATTATGGTGGATATATATATATATATATATACAGACACACACACACACACACACACACACATATATTTTGACAAAACCTTTAGAATGTACAACACCAAGTGTGAAACTTAATGTAACCAATGGACTTCAGGTGATAATAATGTGTCAGTGCAGGTTCACTGATTGTAACAAATGTATGTCTTTGGTGTGTGTGTAATGTTGATAGTGGGAGAAGCTTGGTGTGTGTATGTGTGTAGGAGGTATATGAGAACTTTTTACTTTCCACTCAGTTTTACTGTGAATCTAAAACTGCTTCAAAAAATAAAGTCTATTTAAAAGAAACTTTATGTGGGGCACCTGGGTGGCTCAGTCAGTTAAGCGTCTGCCTTCGGCTCAGGTCTTGATCTCAGGGTCCTGGGATCGAGCCCCACATCGGGCTCCTTGCTCAGTGGGGAGACTTCTCCCTCTGCCCCTTATGACACATTAAAAAAATATATTTTTAGGGACTCCCGGCTCCTTCAGGAGTGCACGCAACTATTGATCTTGGGGTTGTGAGCTCAAGCCCCACATTGGGTGTAGAGATTACTTAAAAATAAAATCTTTAAAAATTATGTATTTTTGTTATTTGGTTAGACTTAGAAGGTAATTTTAAGTACTTTTACTAAAGTAGAGTTAAAAGATAAGCATGTTTTAGTTAACAAAACGTCTCCTATTATTATTATCATAATCATTATTATTTGACTTTAAAAATCCTCAATAGGCTTTAGAAATTTAGTGATCAGTGATGTTCATATTGAGAAAAAGCATATCTACATAATATTGTTTTTGTGCTTCCGATGTTGCTATTGCTTTTTTTTTTTTTTTAAGATTTTATTTATTTATTTGACTGAGTGAGAAAGCACAAGCAGGGGAGCAGAGGGAGAGGAAGAAGCAGGCTCCCTGCTGAGCAAGGAACTGGATGTAGGGCTTGATCCCAGGACCCTGGGATCAAGATCTGAGCCAAAGTCAAATGCTTAACTGACTGAGCCACCCAGGTGCCCCCGATGTTGCTATTGTTAATATTCTCATGCTATAATGATCTCAGTTAAAAGCATAGGAAAGAATTCCTCTAATACAGCATGGCCAGTACAGTAAGCTGGATGCTTCCTAACCGGACAGCTTTGCTTGCATCAGCCAGTTGAATTGTCAAGATGGTTACTCATCCACTGGATGATTTCACAACCCTCTTAAATTTGGTTGCTTTGGACACATTTTATCCTGGAAACAAAATCTAGGCTCCATAATACATTCAGAAATAGTAGATTCCTGTCGTTTTTCCAGCTGGTACTGGTAGGGTTTACACATTTACTACCGCACCATAGGAACAGCTGTTCGAAAAGCCGAGGGTGCGTTCAATTCCATTACTTTGGCACAATAGAAGGTCACGTAAACGAGGGAGACTCTCTCATCCTGTCCATAGTTGGAAAATTAATTCTTTTAAGTGCTCTAAAAAAGTCTCTACAGGTGGTCAGATCTTATGAACTTAGGACCAGCAATGACCTCATCACCTTCAGCTGGTCTGAAAGTTATCTTTGGCTGCTGAGTACTTTATGAAATCTTGTTAATTGTGATTGTTTTTCCTAGTTATAAGTCCTTCTGGATAAATTTTTATAAAACATTTATTTTTATTGCTTACATAACTACCTAAAATATTTTCATTGGTGTCAAAATGTCATGTTATTGCCAAACAGATTCCATTTCAATTTCTAGAAATTATTGGAAAGTTAATATTCACATTTTTAATGGCACCCTTGCTGTAGTATTAAATTATGCTTTACTGAAATTTACATCAGAAGCATAATTACATTGCATTTTATACAGAATAAAGCATAGAATAGACAACATTTCCAGTTAATCTCTAGGGTTAATAATTATATTTTCCTTTCTTTTCTTTTAAAGATAAATCATGAATGAAATTCAAGGTCTTTTTGAAACTGAGTTTTCACAGAAATGATTTGCATGGATAGTCATTACTGACTTCTCTTTTCAGCACGGTGACATTTTAGTTTATGAATCATAAATTGAATTGTCCTCCAGGTTTGTGAAACTTTACCCTATCCATTTCTAAGTCAAGAAAAGTAAAAATATTTTAAAAAGCAAGATTAGATAAGAAAGTCATAGTCCTACCTAGGCATTTGGTTTCTCCTTAGAGATGTCATTTCAAGAAAACTCACTCTCCCTAGGCATCATTTCAAGGATGTGATTGTTTAAGTGCAAAGTTACACTTTGGGGTAGAAAACATCCTTCGGGGTTACACATTGAGGTTCTTTTAGCGATTCTGAGAAATGAGCTTTCAGCAGTTATCACATTTACTCTTTGTTCTGAGCCTGGAAGAAGCCCCCGGAGAACTGGAGGATAACCAAAGAGCTGACTCTAATCGGGTTTCCCCGAGCATGTACCAAGGCTCTTCTTCTCCTGGGTCTTGCATCTCCCTACCTGTGGATTGAATTGTGCAGCCTCCTCACCCTCTCCCCCTTCTTTTGGAGGTGTGGCCTTTGGGAGATTAAGTAGATATACATTCTGTCCCGAGCGGGCAGGCTTCATGATGGGATTTGTGTCTGGTTAGAAGAGACGTCAGAGAGCTTGCTCTCTCTCACTCTTTCTGCCATGTGAGCACACAGTGAGAAGTCAGTCATCTGCAAGCCAGGAAGAAAGCTCTCCACAGACCTCAGTCATGCTGGTACCCTGATCTTGGACTTCCAGCCTCCAGAACTGTGAGAAATAAATATCTGTTGCTTAAGACACTCAGTTTCTGGTGTTTCGTTAGGGAAGCAGCTGACCAATACACCCTCCGAGAGATTTGGAGCCTGAGCACATGTGAAAGGTGCCGTGGGGAATTCAAATGGTGGCCTAGGCAGTTCAGGAATACAGTGTTCTAAAATTTCATTGATTGGCTCAATACTCTCTTTTAGCCTATAAATAGAACTGTAGAAGAAGATTAAGTTGAAAAGATAGCATAAAAAGGACAGCGTTCTGGAAGGTTCGATTAAAAGTTTCTAAGTCGATTACCATTTTGCCGGTACTGACTTTTCAGTGAAAGGAAATTTAAAAAGTAGAGTTTATTTTTAAGAAAGTTGAATTCATAGTTTAAGCGATTGAATATTCCACCATAATATTCTCATTATTTGTTGATTTGACTTAAATCTACTTTATAGCACAAATTTAGCAAAGAATAGGATTCCTATCAAAATCTTTATTATATTTTTTGTGGGAAAGTATACCTTTATGCTCACTCATGCTAGATGTGACACTAATTACTGGGGAGTGAGAGTCAAGATTTGCCTCAGCAAATTTGGAAAAGCATGGTGAAAATAATTAATACAAACCCGGAGACCCTTTCTCATCAGCCTCAACTCAGGCATCTATTTTAATCTTGTTTTTCCCTAAGTCATCAGAGCTTATATTTAAATTGCTTCCATGCCCCCCATTTTATTGAAATGTAATTGCCTTATAACCTTGCAATGATCATTGCAGCAAGTTTTTAGTGAATGTCCATCACCTCACATAGTCACAATTTTATTTTCTTGTGATAAGATCTTTTAAAATCTACTCTTCAAGCAAATTCCAAATATGCACTTCAGTATTGTTAACTATACTCATTATGTTATATGTTATATTCCCAGAACGTATTTATCTTACAAATAAAAGTTTGTATCTTTTGACATTTTTGCACCTTTCGAATTGGGTGAAGGTGGTCAAAAGGTACAAACTTCCATCTTAAATTACTTCTAGAAACTGCCAAATTCCACTTAATAAAAACAAATGCATATGTTTAATATTTATTGTACATTTTTATTCTTATGAAATATTGCTTGAAGTAAGCAGGGATTCATCTAGGTCATAGCTAGTTTTCGTCACATGTAGATCTCTGTCATAACCAAATTTTACTAAATGTGACAGTATTTTACCTCTGTAGACCTGAGTAGGACATATTCCACTGTGATAGAATAATGGTCCCCAAAGATATCCACATCCTAATTCCCAGAATCTGTGACTCTGTTATCTTATCTTGCAAAAGGGACTTTGCATATGTGATTAAGTTAATGATTTTTTTTTAAGATTTTATTATTTATTTCACAGAGGGAGAGAGATCACAAGGAGGCAGAGAGGCAGGCAGAGAGAGAGGGGGAAGCAGGCTCCCCGCTGAGCAGGGAGCCTGATGCGGGCCTTGATCCCAGGACCCTGAGATCATGACCTGAGCCGAAAGCAGAGGCTTTAACCCACTGAGCCACTCAGGCGCCCTAAGTTAATGATTTTGATAGGGGAAGATTATCCTGGATCCTCCACAAGGCTCTTCTAAGAAAGAGTAAGTAGAGTAAGTGTAGAAGATATGATTAAAATAGAAGTCAGATTGAAAGGAAGAGAGAGAAAGGGAGTGGGGAGAGAAACAGAGACAAAGGTATTGAGATTTGAAGATGCTCTGCTGCTGGTTTTGAAGCTGGAAAAAGAGAACAAGTCAAGAAATGCAAGTGGCCTCTAGAAGCTGGAAAAGGCAAATGAATGGATTCTTCCCTAGAGCCTTCAGAAGGAATACAGCCCTGCTAACCCATTTTAGACTTCTGACTTCCTGAATTATAAAAAAATAAATTTGTGGTCTCTTTCCTTCTTCCCTTCCTTCCTTCCCTCCTTCCTTCTGGCTTCCTTCCCTCTTTCCTTCTTTCCCTCCTCCCTTCCAGTAATCTTTACACCCAACACGGGGCTTGAACTCACCATCCCAAGATCAAGAGTCACATGCTCTATTGACTAAGCCAGCCAGGCACCCCTGTTTTGTTTCAAGTCACTAAGTTCATGGTAATTTGTTACAGCAGCAGTAGGGAAATAGCACATCAATAGCCATTGATTTTATTTTCCTAACATGGTACACCTAACATCAATGAAAAACAATTTAAACCTTAGACTCTAGTTTTCAAATCTCTAAAGAAACAAGCATGGTGAGTATTGGACGGGCTAATTTACACTTATGACATATACTGGAACTTCAAAAGCTGGGAGAGCTGGTAGTGAGCCTCGCGTGTGTGTCCATTCCTACTCAGCATGCTGTAGATTTGCATGGTTCACCCACCTGGGGCTACTGGGCACTGAAAATGGGGCCAGTGAGAGGCATGCTGCAAGTGTAAAATACAACATGAATTTTATAAAGAAGAATGTAAAATATCTCATTCATAATTTTTTAATATTGATCACATTGTCGTTGAAACGTTACTATTTTGGAGACATTGGGTTAAATAAAATTCATTATTAAATTTCAATTTCTTTTTATTTTTTAAATGTGAAATGAAAAAATTTAAATTACATTTGTGCATGATGTTATGTTTCTATCGGACAGTGCTGCTCTAAACAGATAATTCTATGCAATGATGTAATTAACATACTATACATTTACCATGTTGATTAATGCATTGTTGAGGAATGAATATAGCAGTGCAGCTGAGAGAGTGGATGGGTTTATTTTCATCCATTTTACACATCTTAAAACTAATATCTCCATTTTTTATAGTCATAGTCCCCTGAGCACCACAATCTCCTGTTAAATTGTGGTGCGTTCAGTCAGACTTTATTTTTTTATTTTATTTTTTAAAGATTTTATTTATTTATTTGAGAGAAAGGCAGAGATAGGGATAGAGAGCATGAGCCTGGGAGGAGAGAGAGAGAAGCAGACTCCCCTCTGAGCAGGGAGCCAGACGGGACAGGACGTGCCATTCCAGGACCCTGAGGCTGTGACCTGAGCAAGGGCAGGCTGTTAACTGACTGAGGCACTCAGGCGCCCCTCAATCAGACTTTTAAAAAAATCTAGAGGGAAAGCCTAAGGGATTTGGGAAATACAATTAGCAGCTCAAAGGTAGCGTTTTTGCATGAGGAAAGGTGGGGTTTTCTGTGGTGGATGAAAGCGATCTTTAGCACACATCTCGGTGCTGTTGTTGTTTTCCAAGAAAGGAAAGGTGGTCTGTGGACATGAAGATACTGTTACTCGGAAAGACTTAATTTTAGGTAATGTTTCTTTGTAACAGCAAAAATATGTTTTTCCTCGCGTATAGGAATACTCACAGTGAAGATTTAGAAATGGAAGAGGCCGCTTTCCTGGATGAAATAATCCGATTGAAGCCATCAGGAAAAATCTAAAACTTCTGGGCTCATGAACGCAGACATGTCTGGATGAAAACAAAACATGCTATCAAATGAATGATTAGGTTAGAGATGCCTAGACCACTTGTGAATTTCTGTATGGTTTAAGAATATGGAGAGAGCTAGTATGACAGTGTCAACATTGGGATACATATGCCCTTTACCAGCAGATAGAGTGTTTTTGTCTTCTTCCAAAGACCTCATGGACATCACATCTTCCTCCTCCTGAAGAAATATAATTTCTTTTGAAATCCAGTTAATGTTTCATAAAGGCACCTAGCCAGTGTAATTTCCTGGATCAGATTAATGTTTGTAGGATCAAGAAGTCTTAGGAAACTAAACAGAATCTGTAAGCAATTACATTTTGGGTGATGATTACCTTAGAGCTCAGTGAGGAAAAAACTATATATGTGTATTAGGAATATATATATGTATATACGGAATATATATGTTTGCATATATAGAATATATGTGTGCTTTAGGATTAAATATACCTATATATCAATACATATAGGGGTGCCTGGGTGGCTCAGTTAAGCATCCAACTCTTGATTTCAGCTCAGGTCATGATCTCAGGGTTGTGAGATCAAGCCCCATGTCAGGCTCTGCACTCAGCAGGGAATCTGCTTGGGATTCTATCTCTCCCTCTCCCCTTCCCATGCTCTATCTATCTCTCTCTCTCTAAAATAAATAAATGAATAAGTAAATAAAACATATGTGTTATGTGTATATTATATATGTGTATGTATATATTTGTGTATATAATATGTAAATTACATATATATTCCTAACGTACACACACATACATTTATATGAATGCCAAAGCAAAGTGATGAATATTTGGTAAAAGACAAAAACAGATTTTGCCTCCTGGGTCCTCCATGACATTTTGGAAATACCAAATATCATATAGGACATGAGGATCATGGTTCGACCTTCAGCATGAGCAAATCTATGTATTAAGGAAATTATTCAAACTTTAAAATTTTAGTAAGTGAATAGACACTATAAACCATTCTCTGTGGGAGGATTTCTCTGTACCTTTTTGGATCATTCTCCCTCAACCCCAGTTCTCCACTTTATTTTGTAGGGGTGGCCACAGCCAGCATCTCCCACTTGGTATGAGCATCAACCATCTCAAGTGGTCTATAATGTAATGGAAACCTTTCAAAAGGTTTCTCTATTTCCTGATACTGTCCCTGTGTATATATGTCATTGTGGCACAAGTACAGGGAAGTTATCAGGGAATAGGAAAAACTTTCCAAAGAGTACTTGCATTGGGTAGAAGTCAGCTATCAGAGGCTAATATCCAACTGGACTTCCATTGGCAGATGTCCTCATTTTTTCCCATTGGGGAGTGGCGTGTAAATTTCTTGGCTTGCAAGGATATGAAAACAGCCTATTCATTAAAATAATTTAGCTTTCATACCTTAAAAAATAATTTCTCTGATTTCTTAGATAAGATACCAACTAGATACAAATGCCCGTAGGCAGGACCTATTGCAAATTGTTATGCCAAATCCAAAACTGTTTTTATGTTTGCAAAGCAGGCACTTCAAATCTAAGTACTCTGGGTTAAAACTGTCAAGGCATGAGGCTGAGTGAGGACACACCAGCTTTACCTGCCTTGGGGCACTACTAAGACTGGTTGGCTCTCTCCGAGCCATAAAACTTTTTATTATTTTTCTGCATATATTATGCCATGGAACCGTGTAGCCTTCTGGGACTTCTGCAGCTTGTTAAAATGGCTCAACATTTTTGTTGGCTGGAGTGCAGGGTGAGAATTGCTCATCACCCTTGCAGAGCAGCAGGAGACCTCTTTCAGGGTTCATTGGTTAACCTGTACTGGAGAGCAGTTAATAAGCCAATGAAGGAAATGTTAACATTAAATTAAAATAGGCGAAGGCAGATTCTTATGAGCATCAGATAAGCTACATGCAGTAGACTCATTGAAAATCAGAATTCAGGGGGAAAACCAAGTGCTTTGTTCTTTTCTGAGGCATGCAGAACTCATTATTGTTGATGGAAATGAAATCCACAGGGCTGAGTGCCTCAAATAAGTCAAGGGTTGGAAACCCTTTGGCTCAACTTTATTGGCCAAAGAGTTTCTCTAAAGAGAAACTTGCTTACCCTAGTGTGAGAACATTCATTATAAATCATATATAAATAAATAATATTTCATAAATATTATTGCAATTATTTAATAAATAATCATCATACATATTTCTGAATATAGTCTCATCACATTTTTTAGAATTTAACTTCTTAATGGCATAGAACTTATGGATGGGTTAAAATCAAATGCTTAAAATTCACTCCTAGAGACTACGGAATTGGTCTTATAAGAAAGTGATCTTTGAGCTGATTGGTAAGTCATGGTACTAGATTTCTCCTCTTGGCAGGTCCTAGTGAATTCTTAAGATTCTCAATGATTATAATTGAACCAGGTGGAGTAGCCAAAAGTAACAGAAAGTATATGTAGTGATGATAAACCAGGCCTTGGAATTTGCAGACCAGTTGCAAAATCCTTATTAATTTCAGTCTTATTTGACATAGTAGAATTTAGTAGTATATAGTATAACAAAACGATCGTGCAGAGTTGTATTTAGTTCTTTGTGTTGTAAAGACTAGAGTTACCTATTCCAAACAATTAAAAAAATGTTTAATGTTGCAGTATACGTATATTGCTTGGGAAGATAGTGTCTCAGAAACCCAAGAACAGGGTGCAAAGAAGAACAGTCCCTGTGGAAAATGGAACAGGAACTGGAAAATGCTTTAGGATTCAAGACAAGTCTGAGATCCTCAAACGTAGGAGCCTATTAATTTCACTGAGGGTCCAACATTAAGGTGAAAACAATATGCATACAGTGTCTATGGCTACCAAATGGCCTGCTTTTTCTGTATTTCAGTATTCAGATTTCTGGAAGAGCCATTCTGGTCTCTTTAGGTAAGCATTTATTGGCCAGGCCAGTAAGTCTGCTAGTCCCTGGGAATTTGCTGTGGTTGGGTTTGACCTATATGCCATCTTATTTTCCAATTACATCTCTCCATAATCACCGAGGCACAGGTGGAAAGAAGACAAAGACCTTCTTATTTGAGACCACATCTTTTTTTTTTAAAGATTTTATTTATTTGAGACAGAGATAGTGAGAGAGAGCATGAGAGAGGAGAAGGTCAGAGGGAGAGGCAGACTCCCTGTGGAGCTGGGAGCCCGATGTGGAACTTGATCCCAGGACTCCGGGATCATGACCTGAGCCAAAGTCAAGAGTCAGATGCTTAACTAAACTGAGCCACCCAGGTGCCCCTGAGACCACATCTTTTGAATGTCTGTGAATGTCAGTGAAGCTTGAGATACCTTCTCCAGGTGAGGCTCAACCTATCAACCTATCTACCTTAGAGTTGTAAACCATAGGTTTCCTACGAGTAAGTGACAGAGCAGAGCCCATCTTAGGAGCAGAGGGTCAAGTAGACAATGAGGTTTTGTTGTCAGGGTTATTATTTCTTCTCAAACCCAGAGCCATTTTATATCCTAGTAAATTAAAGGCAGCTGTAGTTTGCTAGGAAGAGGATGTGACTTAGTATGAAGACATACCCTTAAATCACACCCTTGCCCATATCTGGTGGCCTTGGGTAAATTAATGAAGTTCTTTGAGCTTTAGTTTCCTCCTTATAAAATGTAACTATCATACACGGTTGTTTTAAATACTGTATGGAAGAGATGGGCGTATGGCAGATCATTTTTTAATAAATACTTACAAAAAAAACCAGAAGTGGAAGGAGGCCCTAAGGAGGCCCAATCTATCCATTCTAGATGTGGAAACTGGGTCCAGACATGTGATTTCACTCGTTTAAGTCCAAGCAACTACTTAATTGTAGTCAACACTGAAAACCAAGTCTCCTGACGTCCCAGACCAATGCCTCTGCAAGTTCTCTCTTGGTCTCTGCACAATTCTCAAAACTTGTTCTTTAGAGAGAACGTGTGTATGTGTGTAAAGTCACATCTTCTAGTTTCTTTTAATGAACAAGACATATTTTAATAATTAGACTAAGAATTCCTGATATTCTTTTTTAGAAAAAGTATCTGATTCTTATTCCCTGTGAAGAGTGAATAAAAATTAAATAGTCTAGAGGCACCTGGGTAACTCAGTTGGTTAAGCATCTGACTCTTGATTTCGGCTCAGGTCATGATCTCAAGGTTGTGGGATCAATCCCTGCATCGGGTTCTGGGCTTAGTGTAGTCTGCTTATCCCTCTCCCTCTGCTCCTACCCTACTTGCACTCTCTCTCTCTCTTAAATAAATATAAATAAATAAATAAGTCTTAATTACTAACTGTCCTTGAAGAACATGTGTTTGAATAGTAACTCCAGTCTTAAAGGAGTGAAACTCCTCAGCTAGGTGTCCGTGGGCCTCCCGCAGTCACTCTGGCCACATTTTTGCCTCCTGTGGCTCTACGGTTGAGAGCAAAGCCAAGACCCCAGTTGGCAGCTGGGTGATGCAGAACAAATGGCCATGAAACCCAAGGTGATCTGGGCTCACCTGGCTGAACACCACAATCCAGAAGTGTGCTCCATGCCACACATTCCTCTGCCTCTTGAGCAAAACATGGCATGATGCATTGGAAACTTCATATAATCCATTATGTTTTCAAATACCAAGGAGTTGACTTTTAAGAAATGCTAAAGCACTAGATTCCAGATCTCCTTAGCAGAATACAATTGGTTTGTCCTCATAATTACTTTCTTTGCCCAGGAGTACAAGATTTTCAAAGCATGTCTTCCTTCTTCCAGTCATTACGATTTCCTCATAAATACCTATTGTCTGTTTTGTGCAAAGAACCTTGGCAGATGCAAAATGGCATCTGATGCACTCTTTCCAAATGGAACCCATTTTCTTATTGAGATGAGAATGGAGGAGCCTTGAGGTCTGGGATCTTGCCGATCTCATTCACTGTTAGAGTTCAGAGTCTAGAACAGTACCTGGCACAGAATAGGCATTCGGGAAATACTTGTGAAATACAGTAATGGGTATACCTAAATAAGACATTAATCATAGCTAACATTTATGTTTACTAGTTTTCTCAACGCTGCCTCATTGAGCCTCAAAACTCTTGAGGTAGGAAGTATTAATACTCCCATTTTGGAGATGGGGAATCCGAGGCTTAGAGAATTAGGTAACTTTCCCATTGGTGACTGGGGCTTTGAGCCGAAGTCATCTGGCTCTGAAGTCCACTCTCTTGGCCACTCTGTTACCCCGCGTGTTATGCTGCCATCTTGCTTGGGGCAAAAGGCACTCCTTCCATGGTTTTAGAACTATAACCAGAGAATGTTTACAATGGGATTCCACTTGTGGTATAAATGATAAGCACATTAGAAAGTTTTGTAGAGTCTGAAACAGATGTGGAACCAAAACTGCCTGGGAGGGATAGGAAGGATTTAAAAGGTAAGAAGTAGGGTTCATCTCCCTTTGACTTCTGGGAGATGACCTTGAAAATCTTCTGTATAATATGATTATACTATAAACATATACAACATTATAATATTATTTTTCTTCTTTAATCCCATTTCATCATGTTAAACAGTTTGTGTGGGGGAGAATTCAGTCTTGTTTATATTTCTACTTACCCTCAGTCCTAGCATGGCAACTTCCCATTGATTTGAAAGGAATTGAATTTCACTAGGATGGTAGGCTCGGGGGACTGAGGATGGACTGGAGAAAGCTAACTATACCAAGATATCCTAGACAAATTTGAATTCTGATAAGCTTACCTCTTTCATGCTTTTCTCCAATCCATCCCCTTCTTTTTAAGAAGTACCAAAGAAGGGCGCCTGGGTGGCTCAGTGGGTTGAAGCCGCTGCCTTCGGCTCAGGTCATGATCCCAGGATCCTGGGATCGAGGCCCGCATCGGGCTCTCTGCTCAGCAGGGAGCCTGCTTCCTCCTCTCTCCTCTCTCTCTGCCTGCCTCTCTGCCTACTTGTAATCTCTCTCTCTGTGTCAAATGAATAAATAAAATCTTTAAAAAAAAAAA
>LNAC01000117.1:1050528-1082819 GCA_002007465.1 Ailurus styani
AAAAAAAAAAAAAAAAAAAGAAGTACCAAAGAAGAAAAAAAAAACCCTCACAATTATTCATATAAAATCATTTTTGACATCTTCAGAGATTTCTCTAAGTTCTGGTCCAAGCCTCATTATTTTTCAATTCTACCTACATTCTTCCTACACTTGAGGGATTACAAAAAATGTACTTAATGATTTGGACTTGTTTTAATTTTCTCTAACTTATTTTCTCTTGAGGTTAAGAACATTTTGTAAATTTGCAAATACCAGAAGTATTTTGCACACAATGAATAGGTTTAAAAAAATAATCTGATCAGATTCAGAGCATTTCCCCAAGGAAAGGAAGTGCACAAAATAGTCAAATGACTAATCGAAAAACAAAGCAAAAGAACTAAAATATCTCCCTGAACAAGTTCCTAAGGTATGCTCTTTTTCCATTATGAAACACTGACTAGTCTGCACTGTTTGTTTTTTGAAGCAAAACTCTGATGGGAAAATTAATAACTGAATCCACGGTGTATTTCACACTGACATTAACATTCCTTTTCTTGCCAAGCATTTTGCTATGAGCTTAGGCATTCATGCTCAATACTTTTTCCAGCCTGTTCAGGTGTCCATCTTTCTTGTTCCCATATTCTACTAAATTTTCAAGGGAAACTCCTGGAAAGGTAGAACATTACCATATATTTGTAGAGATTAATAATAAAAGCAAGTTTTCTTTTATCGTCCATAGAAATAACACAAACTCCTGGTTTGAATTTGATGTTGATAAATGAATCAGTTTTGAAAATGCTTGGGATCTGAAGAAGAGTGACAAACAATGCATGACATAATGGACAGGTTGATAAACTGACGGAAATTGCTAAATTGACAAAATGATTAAGGTTGATAAGTGGATAAATAAATGTTTCTTGAGCAATGACTCTCTGCAAAGCCAACTTAAATTGGGACTTGCTACCTATTAGACAGAGGCAAGGATGTAGGGTCTTGGAGCACAGACCTAGTTAGGGGTGTGCTTCCTGATACCTTGCCAGCAAATCATGGACAAGATTCAGCTCTTCTTAGCTTGTTGTTCTTTCTAACTTACAGTAACTGGGCAAGAATTTGACTTTCACACCCAAATCAGTTCCTCAGTGTAACTGACACTTTCTAATGCATTCTACTCCATAGCAAGTGGTGCCACCGTGTAATATTACTCTTGGCTTACGCTGGAGTTAACACAAACTTTTCTTTCTCTGGATCTCATCTTGCTAAGGAACACTCCCCATGCCGGCAAAATCTAATTATATCTATTTGCATAAGTCAAACTCAAAAATGTTGATAGACTTATTGAGTCCCTTATGTCAGGGACTTAGGAGACTATAAAGAGACATGAATGGGAGGCTATAAAGAGACACGAACAATAGTAGCAGAAACAGCAGTATCAATAGTAGCAAAAGTAGTAAGAATGGTAAAAGTTAATATTTACTGAATGCCTTCTATGGGGCACTGTGGTAAGCACTTTATGTGCAATAATGACTTCACTGTATAGAACAAATTAAAACCCAGAGAGGTGAAATAACTTGCGCTAAAACTCATACAGTCCTGTGGTCGACCTGGGAAATGATTTTTCTGTAAAGTTTAGCAGAACTCACAATCTGAGACTGTTTTTTAAAAGTGGGGATTTTTTTTACTATCATTTCAGTTTCCCACTATTTATTGGACAGGTTTAAAAGAAATACACTCACTTTTTATTCTTACAGTGGTTCCTCCTCACTTAAGCATATTGTTATATTTTTCTATTCAATTCTGAAATTTTTTAATGTCCATGTTTTCCCTGAACCAGGCAAGTAATTTAGTATGTTCTCATGTCACTTTCCTTTCTTCTTCCCCCACTACCCCACATCTTATCCTGATATTTTCTAGAATAATTCTGGGTCACTGAGGACACATACTATCTTTTTCTTTGCTTTCATCTTACCCTTTTAATTAATTAATTAATTAATTTTTATTTTTTTAAAGTAGGATCCCTGCCCAGCATGGAGTCCAGTGCAAGGCTTGAACTCACAACCCTGAGATCTAGACCTGAACTGAGATCAAGAGTCAGATGCTTAACTGACTGAGCCACCCAGGTGCTCCACATCTTTTTAAGACCCCTTTCATGATGTTTAAGTCCTCTCTGCCTTTACCGATTTCCTTTTGTTTTCTTGCTCTATCAGGCAGAAAGAGATGTACTAAATTCTCCCATTAGTGTTGTTTTTTCTTTTAGATTTTTCAACTTCTGCATTATAGATTTTTTTTTAAGATTTTATTTTTATTTATTTCACAGAGAGAGAGATCACAAGGAGGCAGAGAGGCAGGCAGAGAGAGAGGGGGAAGCAGGCTCCCCGCTGAGCAGGGAGCCCGATGCAGGCCTCCATCCCAGGACCCTGAGATCATGACCTGAGCCGAAAGCAGAGGCTTTAACCCACTGAGCCACCCAGGTGCCCTGCATTATAGATTTTGAACCTCTTTTAGCAAAGGATCACATTTGCAATAAATATGTATTCCCGGTGAATTGAACCTTTATTATTGTGAAATGTTTCATTTTTAGTAAAGCTTCTTATCTGAAAGCGTATTTTGTGTGATACTAGTATAGCTAAACTAGGTTTTGTTTGATCGATGTGTAGCAGGTCTTGGCTTTGTCCATCCTTTTACTTTAAATATTTTTATATTTTATTTTTTTTTGGTTTAGGTATATATTGTAAATTGGATGTTTCTGTCCCCCACTGAATACATATATTGAAGTCCTAACTCCCAATGTGGCTGTGTCTGGAGAGAGGGCCTCTAAGGAAGTAATTAAGGTCAAATGAGGTCATAAGGGTGGGGCTCTGATCGGATAGGATAAGGGTCTTTATCAGAGACATCAAACAGATTGTTCCCTCTCTCCACCTGTACCGGATTAAAGGGCTATATGGGTACACAGCAAGAAGGCAATTGTCTATAAGCCAGAAAGCGAGCAATGACCCATCTTGCACTTCCCAGCCTCCAGGACTGTGAAAAAATAAATTTCTGTTGTTGAAGTCACCCGGTCTGTGGTATTTTGTTATGGCAGCTGAAGCTGATGATACAGATTTTGGTACCGAGACGTGGGGTGCTGCTGTATAAATACCTCCACATGTGGAAGTGGCTTTAAGACAATTATAGGCAGAGGCTGGGAGAGTTTTGAAGTACATACTAGAAAGTCTCGATTGCCCTGAAAGGAGTGATGATAGAAATATGGATATCGAAGGTAATTTTGGTAAGGTCTCAGGTGGAAATGAGGAATAAGTTAATAGCAACTGGAAGCAAAGCGATCTTCGTTACAAAGTGGCAAAGAACATGGCTGAATGACGTTCCCTGTTCTGCGGAAGGCAGAGCTTATGAGCAGTGAAATGGGATCTTTAGGGAGGGGATGTCTCAGCAAAGTGCGTGGTTTCTCTTTACTGCTTATAATGCAATTTGAGAGGAGAGAGATACACTGAAGGAATTGTTAAGCAATAATGAACCAGAACTTGAAGATCCGGGATGTTTTCAGTCGATCCCCATTGCAAAAATGAGGGACTGAGGCAAGGATGAGGGACTGTGAACTAAAAAGAACAAAAAGGGTGTGGCTGAACAGCCATTTGATAAAGAGATCAAGCGTGCTTCATGGATTTAACCAACCTTCTCAGGAGAAGCCAGGGGTAAAAACAGGATTATACCAGTAAGACGCTGCCAGTTTGACCTAAAGGAGACAGAGAGAGCGTCTGTCTTTCTCTGACTGACTTATTTGGCTTAAGCATGATACTCTCCAGTTCTATCCGTGTTGGTGCACATCCATTATCTTTTATCTTGTTTATTTCACCTTGAGCACGACCTACTTCTCTGGGTCTTAGTGCCCTCATTTATAAAGTGAGGTGGTTGACTTAGATGTGGTGCAATCATAATTTGCCTGTTAGAAGACGTGAACCCAAATAAATGACTCCTTCAAAATATATTTTATCAGGGTATTCTACCCCCAAATTCAAACAACTTTACAGATAGCCTATTCATTTCACATCAGGCAGGTTTTTTATTTTATATATACACCAAGATAAATGTTAGGGAGCAGCACTTTTCATAAGAAAGTGCAGCTGACCTTTGAACAACGTGTCAGGGGCGCTGACCCCCCTACACAGTTAAAGATCCACATATTAACTTTTGATTCCTCAAGAACTTAACTATACTAATAGTCCACTGTCAAAGCCTTACCAATAACATAAACAGTTGATTAACACATATTTTGTGTCATATGTGACGAGGGAGCATAAGGCAAGCTGAGGACAAAGCACAAGCTGACGACCCCCTCCCCCCTATGGGATATGTGTGACATTCCTTCTGGAAACTTCCAACTATCTTAACGTTAATGCTTTGCTAGGGGGGAAAAGCAACCTTAGCTTGACAATGGCAAGACCTCCAGAATCCTGAGGGTCTTCTTTATTTATTTATTTTATTTATTTTTTTCCTGAGGGTCTTCTTTAGCAGATGAAAGTGCTTTTGGATAGCTCCGTTTGTCCTTACCTCTCCCAACTCCCAAGTATATCATCAGCCTTTCCTCACAACGCCAGTGCAGCTCTTTCTGCCCATGGGTCCTGTCCCGGTACTTTATTTATTTATTTTTATTTTTTATTTTTTTTTAATTTTTATTTGACAGAGAGAGAGAGATCACAAGTAGGCAGAGAGGCAGGCTCTCTGCTGAGCAGACAGCCCGATGCGGGCCTCGATCCCAGGACCCTGGGATCATGACCAGAGCCGAAGGCAGAGACTTTAACCCACTGAGCCACCCAGGCGCCCTGTCCCTGTGCTTTAATAAAACCAACTTTTTGCACCAAAGACATCTCAAGAATTCTTTCTTGGCTGTTGGCTCCAGACCTCACCTACCTTGGAAAACTACATCAATATGTACTAATACAATATTCTTACAATAAGGTAAGCTAGAGAAAAGACAATGTTATTAAGAAAATCATGAGAAAATACATGTACAGTCCTGTGCTGTATATATTGAAAAAATGTGCATATAACTGGACCCATGCAGTTCAAACCATTGTTCAAGGGTCAGTAGTAGTAGCAAAAACAGTTCTGTGTTCTCAGCTTCTGTTTCTGGCCTCCAATTTTTGGCTTAAGGACCTCTAAAGCCCCGAGGATACTCGACAGCCCCGAGGATCACCTTTTAGGAGTTTTTTTTTTTGGTATTGCTAAATGCTCCTGGTGACCTTATTGTACACAGCAGGATAACGGGAGAAGATTTGGGAAAATAGAAATTGGCAAAAGGAAGGAACAATTGAGGGGCACCTGGGTGGCTCAGTCCTAAGCGTCTGCTTCTGGCTCAGGTCTAGCTCTCAGGCCCTGCGTTGGGCTCCCCACACAGCACGGAGTCTGCACTGCCTCCCGTGTGCATGTGCTCTCTCTCAAATAAATAAAATCATTAAAAAAAAAAGGAAGGAAGGAATAATTGATAAAAGAGATAAAGGAGAGAGCAGTAAACCAGTATGGGAGGAGAAAGAGATTGGAAGATAGTGTTTTGTGGAAAAAACATGTGATGACCCCACTCACGTGTACAGATTACCCCATTAAAAACAGCACTGTTGTATTAAATTAATCTGTAAAAAGGACATTTTGGGAATATCAGGTTGTTGAATTATGAGAGGTACAAACCGTTTAACTCTAAGGGTATGGGTTGGATGAGAATCCACTTCTTCCTGGCTCTGTGACCTTAATTTCTTTAAATTGTCATTTCCTCACCTGTAAAAGGAATGCCTTAGTGAGAGGCTGCCTCCTAAGGTATTTCTGGGGATTAAATATTCACAGTTCAGATTTTGGCACATTGTAAATCCTCAGTAAGTGTTACCTACTTTCAATGTTATTATTATTGTTATAATTATTATTGTTGGCATCCTAGGTGGGCAAAAGAAAATTATAAGCCTCATGTTTTAATCCGGCCCTAACTAGCGGTTATAATTCACTCTAGCAGCCACAAGTGTCAATCAGCTGTTTCATGAAGAACTAGCTGTCATAAAACTTAAATTATGTCTATTTTCAACTAGTTTCTTCTTATAATAAAATCGAGGTTTTTTTTCCTGTCTGCTAAGAATAGAAAAGAGCTTTCCTGAAATAAGTTTCATTTAATAGTTTTAAGGACCTTGATTTCTAACTGGGAGATGTTCTAACTTTAAATGTGCTTAGGGCGCCTGGGTGGCTCAGTGGGTTAAAGCCACTGCCTTCGGCTCAGGTCATGATCTCAGGGTCCTGGGATCGAGGCCCACATCGGGCTCTCTGCTCGGCGGGGAGCCTGCTTCCTCCTTTCTCTCTGCCTACTTGTGATCTCTCTGTGTGTGTGTCAAATAAAGAAATAAAATCTTTTAAAAAAAAAATAAAAAAATAAATGTGCTTAAAGAATGTGAGGATGAACGACATGTAGAATGTAACCACTTGTAGAATGTACTGTGTGTCTGCTATCATTGCTCCTTAAGTGATGTTGCATTCGTTAATTATATGATGGTTAAAGTAAATTATATTTATTAGAATATGTTTGCTGTAGGAATTACATTTACTCGCCAAGACTTATAATGTACACACCAGCACTATAATCTTAAACTCACCATCCATAATTTCTGACTCGAACCTGTGACTTCATTAGAATATCAGTGACATTTGTCTCTACAGGCATATCTATGATAAACTTATCTGTGGTTTTGCTTTCTGTGGCCAGGTGTGGTCTGGAAGCTGATGATCCTCCTTCTGACATGTGGTCAGAAGGTTAGAGTAGCCCAATACTATGTTACAAAGCCTGTGGGGTTTACTTTTCCCCTCATCTAATCCTGTAGGCATTTTACCCTCTCATCTCATGACAAGATGAAGGGCGAGTACAGTATAAGAAGATATCTTGAGAGACCACAGTCACATAACCTTTATTACAGTATATTGTTGTAATTGTCCTAGTATTAGTTATTGTTGGTAATCTTTATGGTGCATAATTTATAAATGAAAATTTATCATGGGTGTGTGCATATAGGAAAAAACAGAGTACAGATAGGGTTCGATACAGTCTGTGGTTTCAGGCATCTGTTGGGGATCTTGGAACATATTCCCTGGAGATGAGGAGGAACCACTGTGTTTTAACGGATTTAGTTAATAAAGCGAACAGAAGGGTTTCTCTCACTAGAAATACAGCATTCTAGAATAACATTATGTCTCTGTGAGATGTTTTCCGAGGAAGATAATTCTCTAAAAATTCCTTATGTCATCAGAGTTTATACTATTTTCTAGCGTGGAAGGTTATTATTCCTATTTTGCCAAAGAGTACATGGGAATCAGGGACTTCATAAATGCCAACAGCGACTCTCCAGTGTGACCAAGACTATAACCTGAATCCTTTATTATAGATTCTCTTTTCAGACTATACCACTGCTGTACAAAATTAAAATACTTATGTAATACCAAAAAAAAAAAAAAACCAAACCCAAGCTAGTAAGTCCTAAATTAGATGTAAACCCTTTAAATAGTCTCCGAATATGAAACTAATAAAGATTATTTGCCCTATTGGATGGAATGCTAAGAAGTTATTTTTGTTGGATTGTGAAAATTCATTAAAGTCTCTACATGAACAGCAATAAAAGTGTACTATCTATTAAAAGTTACCTATTAGCTTATTTTGCCCACAGTTTTCAGGTATGAGCTTTGGCATTTCAACAATATTAATGACCATCTTATTTTGGGTCACCAGTTCCTTGCAGTTGATTATTATTCCCCAGAAATTTCCCTGGTCCAAGTCTTATAGCCAAACTAATTCTTTAAGAAAAAGTAATAATTGTGAATAGGTGTAGTAACTCTATAAAGTCATATAAAATAGATGGAGCTCCCAGTGTTTGAAAAATTAAGAGAATAGTGAATGATTTATATGTAACAGAGTAAATGAACATCAACAAGAAGTAGTACTTTCACCCTTCCATCTGCCAGAAATATCACCTTTGTGGTTGTGGGTAATGCCAATTACTGAAATAATTAAGTGAATATGGGAGAAATCCACAGACTAAAATACTGAATGACCAATGTGTTAATGTCTATTCGGTGTGACATTCCCATAGATTCTGTGGGAAGTAAAGGTATGTTTAAGGCACAGCTACTATTTCTAAAGATTTCATAATTTGACTCATAAAGCAATATTTGATACAGAAAAATAGAATTTTAGATCATGAATCAAATAGAAAAAGTTTTATATCTGGAAGAGAACTTAGAGATCACCTAACCTAATCTACATGATTAAAAAATAATTTAGTGAGATTTTAAAATTAGTTAGTTCCTTGTAATCTTGTAATTGTAACTGACATGACAGTCTCAGTCCTCTTTTTTTTTTCCTCCCTTCATACTGAGTGCTATGGTCTCAGCCGACCCTATAAACTGAGTTATGAATTCAATTCATAATTGAGTTATGAATAAGAATTGAGTTTTCAATACATATTTTGAAATCCTCACCCCTAGGGCAAAAGCATCAGGAGGTGGGGCTTTTGGGAGGTGATTGGGTTATGAGGGTGGGATTCTCAAGAATGGAGTGATTCGGGCGCCTGGGTGGCTCAGTGGGTTAAAGCCTCTGCTTTCGGCTCAGGTCATGATCNGCGACCGTGCTCGCCTCCACCGTCCGTCGCGCCATCATCTCGCTCACGTCCATGGCCTTCCTCACCCTCTGCCTCACCCGCTGCGTGGGAAGGAGCGAGCGGCGATGGCCAGGGCCACCGGGCTGTGGCTCCAGCTGAGAACCGGGCCCTTGGAGACGGCGCAGGCCCTTGTCGAGGGGCCGGGAGAGCAGGGTGGCGGCGGGGAGCCGGGAGCAGGCCCGGCCGCGGCCCGACCACCGCGGCTTCCCCGCAGACCTGGGCGACGGTTCCTGGGCCCCCCGTGGGGATGTCCCTAGAGCCCGCGGCCTGCGTCCCCGGGGTGGCGGAGGGCCTGCCAGGCGCACCGCCCGGCCGCCTGCACCTCGACGTGTGTCCAGCCTGAGACTGGTCGGCGAAATCAGCTTCGGGGCTTGGGGATCCCGCAGGGAGCAGTGCCGGGGACTCCAGCGGGGTGTCCTGTCCCAGCCGAGCTCAGCCGGAGCAGCTTGTGTAGAAGCTTCCTTAAAACTGCCGCCGAGGTTCTGGAACCAGCGCGGGCCTCGTCTGGCCGGGCTCCTTCCGAGGGGCTGCGGGACGTTTTCAGCAAATGTAGCTCTGCACGGTGGGGTAGGAAGCCGACTGCAGACTTCTCACAGCTACGGCGGGGGGCCTCCTCGTCCTCCACGGGGCAGGGCCTGTGCGTGCAAGCCCGGACCCCGCTGGGGGGGCTGCATCCTTTATCTGCAAAGGAGTCGGGAGGGGCGACGGGTGTGGAAGCAACAGTTCTAATACTGAAAAAAAAAAAAAGTAGGCAACGTGGATGTATGATTTGAGGATCCCTACCAGGGCAATAATTGGCGTTTCTGAACTGAAGAAAGACCAGATGGAACGAAGCAGAATAAACAAATACTAGGGAGACATTTATCCGAAGTAAATAAGTTCTTGATATTGTAGATTATAAGGACTGCCCGAATTACAGGCTTTACTGATGAGAAAAGCCCTGCGCCATGAACTAGTAAAATCCTGGAACTTTGAATGAGGAAAAGAATATTATGAACCTCTAGGCAGGAAGAAAACCAACCAACTAAAGCAAATATCCGTGAAGCATCGGACAATGGCATCTTGTCTAATTTTTAAAATTATTTTCCCGAAACCTGACAGATTGTGGAATAGCATCAGAGAGTTGCAAGCTAAGGTATTCTGAAGTAAGATATCATTGGCCTGAATGATAGAGTGAGAGACAGATATGCGAGCATAAATAAGAATGCAGAGAGTATATCAACCATGCACCTTAAAAAAATTCCTTGTGGAATCGGCTGAACAATAATTGAACCACAATGGAAATCTTAAGATGGAGAAGATCAAGAGTCAAGGCAACAATGGTGAGTGGCAATAAATATCCCTCTCTTCCTCCCCCCCTTCCTTCTTCCTTTCTTCTTAACTTCTTTCATGTTTCCATCTACACATCTATCTGAATAGAATTTATTATCTTGAAATGTGATCCATAAGTATTATGCAAGTTTTTTGATAGGAAGAATATGCTTGAGGCAAATTTCCTCCCTCCTTGCTCCTTCTTTCCATCTTCCTTCCTCCCTCCCTCCCTTCCTTTCCTTCCTTTTCCCTCCTTCTCTCCCTCCTTCTCATTTCCTCTCTCTCCCTCTCTCTCTTTTTCTCTCTTCCCGTCTCTTCTCTTTTATGGTCTTTCTAACTAATAAGTCTTAAGAGCAAGGAATAAACCTCACACTGAAGAATTCTACCTTCATGAACATGGGTGTTTCTTCTGCCCTGTAAGTGCTCCTTTTCTTTGTTTTTAAACCACTTTATTGAGTATAAATATTGAAAGTATACAACTTCATGGATTTTGAGGTACACACCTGTGAAACCATCACCATAATCAATACCATAAACATATCCATCACCTCCAAAAGTTTCCTCTTGCCCTTTTTATTTTTAGTTTTTTTATTTGTGATTTTGGGATCATGTAGTATTTGTTCTTTTGTGTCTGGCTTATTTCACTTAATATCCTCTAGGTTCATCTATGATGTTACACATGACAGGACTTCTTTCTTTTTTAAAGGCTGCATAATATTCCATTGTATATATATACACCATGTTTTCTTTATCCATGCATATGTCATTGGACTTACGGGTTGCTTCCATGTCTTGACTCTTCTGAATGTTGCAATGAACATGGAAATACAGATGATCTCTTTAAGATTCTGATTTGGATTCTTCTGGATATATGCCCAAACATGAGATTGCTGGATCATTGGTAATTCTATTTTTAATTTTTTGAGGAATTCCCATACTGTTTTCTACAGAGGCTGCATCAGTTTACATTCCCACCCACAGTAGAGAAAGATTCCATTTTCTCCATAACCTCACCAACAATGTTATATTTTGTTTTATTGAGAATAGACATCCTAACAGGTGTGAGGTGATATCTCCTTGTGGTTTTGATTTGCATTTCTCTGATGATTAGTGCTGTTGAGTACATTTTCATATACCTCTTGGCTATTTCCATGTCTTTTTTGGAGATCTGTCTATTCAGATCCTTTGCTGATTTTTAAATTGGAATATTTGAGCTTTTTATATTGTGTTTGGTTTTTTTTCCTATTGAGTGCTTTGAGTTCTTTAGTTTGGATATTAACCCTTTATCAGATACATGGTTTGCAAGTATTTCCTTTCATTCTGTAGGTTGCTTTTTCACTTTGGACCTTTTTTTTTCTTTGTTGTACTTAAGTATTTTAGTTTGAAATTTTTTTTTGTAAGATTTTATTTATTTATTTCACAGAGGGAGAGAGATCACAAGGAGGCAGAGAGGCAGGCAGAGAGAGAGGAGGAAGCAGGCTCCCCGCTTATCAGAGAGCCCGATGCGGGCCTCTATCCGAGGACCCTGAGATCATGACCTGAGCCGAAAGTAGAGGCTTTAACCCACTGAGCCACCCAGGCGCTCTTTAGTTTGAAATTTTTAATATTTACTATACTAACTCAGAAAAGCATAGGAATTGGTGATTGTGGAGAGTGGTGGGAAGTAGAAACATACCATGGTTCTCACTGGGAGCAGAAGGTCAAGAAAGGAAAGAAAGAGGGGAATGAAGATATTCTATGGGCCTCATCTTACTGGCATTGAGGGAAAAGTAGAGGTGAAGCAGAGCAACTTGGTAGGGGAGAGAGTAGTTCGGGGCATAGTTGACCAAGAGCGTAGACTGGGCTACAAATAAAATGCAGCTATATGCTATTTGCAAGAAAATAAAACCTCATTTAGGCCATGTTAACAACTAAAATGAAAGATTGAACAGAGAGATATGAGATGAATTCAAATTAAAAAAAAAAAAGGAGTGTGTAGTGGATCTTTGCAGCTGTTATGCGGTCTAGTCACATAAAGATAAGAACAAGGATAGACGGTCTTAAAGTGGGATTATAGACTGCATTGGGTCAACATGACCTCTGAAACAAGAATCTGTATTGTCTAAAAGTAAAAACCAACCATAAGACCTGCTGCCATCTGGATAGTGTTTAAATGAACATCTGACCACTCAAGAGCACTGTTCCTAGAACATACATAGCTTTGCAACATAAATGCATGCTAGTTAAACAGTATAAAGACTCAAATGGAGAGTAGCTCATAGAATGCCTTTCCCAAAAGGAGGGCATTCTTTGGCCATTCTACATAAGACCTGGAACATCTGTTTTCTGATGTATGCATGCAATTTGTTTTATGTAACAAAAGACAATATTAGTAACAGACAAGGTCAAATTTAAAGTTAAATTCATTGAAGAGTTACATTACATAATAATGAAAGGAACAATTCATGAAGACTATATTACATTTCTAAATTTGTTTGCACCGAATAACATCGCAGCTAACTAACAAAGCAAAATATTTTAGGAATGGAGGCAAAATTTGAAAAAAATAAAACTAATGTGGAAGACAAAGTATTCCTCTTCCAGAATTGGACAAGTCTAGTTAAAAGCAGAAAAAGACATATAGGAAGGAATGATATAATCAATAAACTTTATTTAATAGATGTATATTAAACATACATCCTTCTTAAGGGAGAATAAACATTTCTCTGTATATGTTCACAGAATGCTTATAAAATAGGTCTTGTTCTTTTACTGTGCTTGGTCTCAGAAAACTTCAATAGTTTTTAAAGTACAAATTCTGTAGTTCAAAAACTCTGATCAAATTCAGTAAAATTGAAAAAAAAAGTTGGCCTAAAATGTTAATCTTTTTGAAAACAAATAAACATGCTTGTGGATAAACTGTGGATCAAATAAAATATTAAAAGGGAAACTAAAAATTATATTGAAAACAATGAAAAGGAGGACATTTCACATCTAACTAAACTTTTGGAAGTCATCAAAATATGATCAGAAGAAAATATTTTCAGGGGAAAATTTTAGTAAAAGAAGAACATCAAATAGATGGAATAATGACTCCATTTAAGAAATTAGAAAATGGGGCACCTGGGTGGCTCAGTGGGTTAAAGCCGCTGCCTTCGGCTCAGGTCATGATCCCAGGGTCCTGGGATGGAGGCCCACATCAGGCTCTCTGCTCAGCAGGGATCCTGCTTCCTCCTCTCTCCTCTCTGCCTGCCTCTCTGCCTACTTGTAATCTCTCTCTCTCTGTGTCAAATGAATAAATAAAAAAAATCTTTAAAAAAAAAAAAAAAGAAATTAGAAAATGGAAAACAAAGTGTAACAAAGTCATTTTATGATATAAAATTTGAAATTAATGAATAACAAATAAACAAAACTAAGGGAAAAGGATAAACAAATCCAAAAGTAATTTTTAAAAACCCATAAAATAGATGAGCACTTTACAACCCTGATTAAGGAAAAGAGAAGAAGGGTGAATATTAATCATAAGAAAATAAAAATCAAAGAGAAAAGTTTAAGATAATTCTAATACAAAGGTGCTTATAACTCTTGGATAATAAATTTGAAAAACCCAGAAACAAATAATTTCCTTACAAAATAAAACAGTAGATTGAAAGTCATCTAAGAGTAGATTAAATCCTAGAGGTAATATAAGAAAGGTGATTTTAACTTTTTGTTTTTTAAAGATTTTATTTATTCATTTCATTATTGACACAGAGAGATCACAAGTAGTCAGAGGCAGGCAGAGAGAGAAGAGGAAGCAGGCTCCCTGCCGAGCAGAGAGAGCCTGATGCGGGCCTGGATCTGGGGACCCTGAGATCATGACCTGAGCCGAAAGGAGAGGCTTTAACCCACTCAGCCACCCAGGCACCCGATTTTAACTTTTAACATTGAGAAAGGCACCATGATCGGATGTTTTTGTAACCAAAATTTAGCTAATCTTTAAAGATTGGATAACTGTACAATATTATTGAACTATTGAAGGAAATCTTTCAAATTATTTTTACCAAACTAAAATAACTTTAAAATGAAACCTATGAAAGATGGCCAACAAATAAAACCATGTCTTATTCTTTCTAAGGAATGTAGAGGGTAATTCTTAATAAATTTTATCAAATAATATCTGCAGTGAATTTTACAGAACAGATTTCCCCTCCCAGATTTTTAGGAGTTGTTGACTGTCAGGAAATCCATCAACATAATCTATTGTGTCAACACATGGAAGAAAAAAATTGTAATTATATCAACAGATGCTTACAAGTCTTTTAGTAGAAAACATTAGTCATTTTTAATAAAATTACTGAGTAAAATAGAATATAATGAATATGAAAATATAAAGCCACTCAGCAAACACTTTGAATTTAAAAACATGAAAATTATTCTAATTAAATTAGTTACTAGATAGGGATATTTACTATTACCGTTATACTTAACATTATTTTGGAGATGCTGTATGTGGGAGGTAAGAAAAGAAAACATATAAACTTTGAGGAAAAAACATAGAAAGTTATCTTTTTTTGCCGATGATATTATTATACATCTAGAAAAGTCAAGATGCCCTAGTAAATATTACTGTACTTAAAAAGCAGAATTTGTTAAGGGCATGGATACAAGATAAATTTTTTAAAAAGTGAAAGATTTTATCAACTTTAACAAAATACATAGAAAGGGGAATTTTTTCCTACGTATAGTCACTGAAAAATATAAAATACTTAAGAATAAATTTAATAAGAGAGACAAGGTATCTCTATAAAAGTCATAAAATTTTACTGAAAGGGGCTCCTGGGTGGCTCAGTTGGTTAAGCGTCCAATTCTTGATTTCTGCTCACGTTGTGATTTCAGGGATGTGAGATCAAGCCCAGTGTCAGGTTCCATGCTGGATGTGGAGCCTGCTTAAGATTCTCTCTCTCCCTTTCCCTGTGCCCCTCCATACCCTCCCATTATTTTTACTGAAAGAAATTAAATAAGATTCAAACAAATGGAAAGGCATACCTGTTAGATATGAATACTTAATACAACAGACATTAAGTACATACGTCTAATGGGTGTACAAACATAATATACTAAAATCTAAATTGGCATTCTTTGGGGGGGTTTTTAAAAGGAGGTTAATGTCCCTACTGAAGAATAACTGCCCCAGGATAGCTAAGAAAATGCACAAAGGAAAAACAGTGAGAGGTCTTATCTTACCGGGTATTAGTATGTATAATAAAGCTATTGTGTCTCAGGGATATGGTATTGGTAAAGGAATAGAATAGAATGAAGAAAGGAATAGAAAAAAGAATAAAAATAGAATAGAATAGAATAAAGAAAGAGACCAGTGTAGATGAGAGTTTAATATATTTTTTAAGTGGTAGCTCATTTTAGTGGGACATAGATCAATTATTTAATAATGGTATTTGGACAACCGACTATACATCTGGAAGAAAAGAAAAGTGGATCCTTATCCTATTCTACATTTAAATAAAATTTTAGATGGCTGAAAAGCTTACATAGTAAAAATAAAATTGCATAAGTCTTATAAGAAAATCTAAAAACTAAATGTATAAAATCTATAGACCGAGAAACATCTCTTCCAAAAGCTATGGAAATCCAGAAGCTATAAAAGAAAAGAGATACAGGGGTGCCTGGGTGGCTCAGTCAGGTAAGCGTCTGCCTTTGGCTCAGGTCATGATCTCAGGTTCCTGGGATGGAGCCCCACATCGGGCTCCTTGCTCAGTGGGAAGCCTGCTTCTCCCTCTGCCCCTCTCCCTCCCCGACTCATGTTCTCTCTCTTTCTCTCTCTCAAATAAATAAATAAAATCTTAAAAAAAAAAGAAAAGAAAAGAGAGACATATTTAAATTTATATTATAAAAGCTAAAGAACCTTGATATGACAAAAGATCTCATAAATGAAACAATAGACATTCAATTTAGAACAAAATACTTGTAACTGATTTGTCCAAATAGTAAACATTCGACAAAAAAGAAAGAACTCAGTTGAAAAATGGACAAAGGACAGTGAACCCAAATGGCCAACAAATTTATAAAAAGATTCTCAAATTCATTATTAGTAAGGAAAACACAAATTAAAGTAAAAATGAAACGTCAATTTACACCAGACTGACAAAAATGGAAAAGAATTATGATAACTGTTACTGGTGGTGATTGAGGGAAAGGATTACTCTCATGGCTGGGAGAAATATGAGGTGTTACAGGTTTTGGCAAATCCATCTGCCAACATCTATTAAATTTTTAAAAATATGTATACTTTTTGGCCCAGCAATTCTAGCCCTTGGACTCTTTCCCATAAAAAGGAAGGCATCAGTATATAAGGCCATGTGTTTGTAGTGGCAAAACCTTATTAGAAATAATGAATCAGTGCAGCATTTCTTGACTTATAGTGATTTCCACAAAGTATTTTTGAGAGAGAAGAGCGAGACATGGAAAGTTCAAGATCCTCTTTTGTAAAATTACCAATAATACTCATATATGTGGACATGTTTACATGTACATTTCTATATAGGATTACATGGCCAGGGACTATGTGGAAAGTAAGGCTAATGTGGAGAATGGAGAGAAAGAAGATGGGTAGCTAAAGAAAACGATCCCTTTTCCACTTATAAAGGATGAATACTAGCCATAGTTGGGAATATAAAATCGCATGATATTAATTGTGAATAA
Source organism: Ailurus styani (assembly GCA_002007465.1). Classification (NCBI taxonomy): domain Eukaryota; kingdom Metazoa; phylum Chordata; class Mammalia; order Carnivora; family Ailuridae; genus Ailurus; species Ailurus styani. The sequence goes on from LNAC01000117.1 coordinate 1,067,172, forward strand.
AATTCCCAATGACAAATTCAAACAACTGGAGTCTGTCAAATCACCCACTTTGGAGGATATAGCCTTTTGGTATTTATGTATGTGTGAAAGTATATGATTTTTTGGTTACGTTTATTTATAGTCTCACATTTTTGGAAGTAGATGTTATAAAACCCATATATAAGCAATAGACTTTTAAACTGCGCCCCCTTTTAAAAATTTTATTTATTTATTTGACACAGAGAGAGAGAGAGAGAGAGAGAGAGAGCACAAGCAGGGAGAGCAGTAGAGGGAGAGGGAGAAGCAGACTCCCCACTGAGCAGGAAGCCCTGTCCCAGGACCTTGGCATCATGACCTGAGCTGAAGGCAGATGCTTAACTGACTGAGCCACCCAGGTGCCTCTAAAATCTTTTTTCTAAAACAGTCATATCTATAATACCCTAAATAACATTTATAAATATATGTCTTATATTTCATCTTAAATAGCTGATGGAAAAGTGAAAGTAAAGAATTTACTTTTGATATTAGAAGACAGTCTGTTTCAGACTGATGAAATAAAATAAATTTTTTCTTCTATTTATATAGTGATTGTTTGCTTCATGTTCTTTTACTACTTTCAACAGAGGGAAAACCTTCTGTTGAAAATTAAAATTGGACGACAGAATGCTTTTGAAGGAATATGGAGAATGAAAGCCAGACATTTTCTAAGCATCAGCATCAATTTCAGACGATCTTCTTTAGAAGAAAAATTAGGGATGTTCTTTTGCTGTCTGTCTGCTAATTATCTGAGGTATTTGAAAACTCAGTATTGTCCAAAGAGGTTTCAACATTTAGATCTGTCAACCCTTAAATTCATATTCCAATTTCAGATGTATTTTTAACTCAAGTTTTGGACTAAGGTATGGGATGTAGAATTTCTGTTCATAGTTTTCAAGTCAAAATCTTGTCAAACCTCGTTTGAGGTAGTGTGACATAGGTGTGGACTTCTCTCACCTCACCTCCAACTCCTCACCACAGTAATGAAAAATGTAGACACGGATACATTTTTCTTTGATAAACACATTGACTTTTATGCTCAGCTGTTTTGAATTTCAAAGAAGCATATATTGCCAATTTCAACTACTGCAGAATAATCTACAGGAGAACCAAGCATAAATCTTCAGAAAGAATTCAAATAGCAGTAGCCATCTTTGGAGCAGATGACCTAAAACCAACTTTGAAAAGGAAATTAAGATATCTAAACATTGGAGATGTACTCAATGTACTCACAGGATAAAGGCAAATTCAAATTACAATAAGGTATTATTCTCCTACTAGTTTGGCACTGAAAAGTGAGTATTGACAAAGGTATGGAAAAATAAGAACTCTCAGGTGTTACTGGTGGAAATATACCCTTCCAACCTTTTTGAAAGGTAGTGGCCAATATCTGTAATTATTTAAAATAAACAGAATCTTCAACCCAAAATTCACCCTTCTGGGATTTTTCTACAGATGAACTTTTTATGTGTGTGCACAAAGATGTTCATTGTAACATTTATTTGAAGTAGCAAAATATTGGAAGCAACCTGGATGCCAGCCAGTAGGGATCTGGTTAAATAAGTTATGGTATAACTATAAAGTGGAATATTATGCATAATTTATCAATGAAAGTGTCAAATCTACATGTAACGATATAGAAATATCTCCAAAATATTTTATTTGTTTAATTTTTTAAAAAGATTTTATTTATTTGAGAGAGAGAGCATGAGCAGGGGGAGGAGCAGAGGGAGAGGGAGATAGAATCTCAAGCAAACTCCACACTTGAGGGTGGATCCTGAAGCAGGGCTCGATTGCATGACCCTGAGGTCATGACCTGAACCAAAATCAAGAGTTGGACACTTAGTCAACTGAGCCATCCAGGCAGCCCTCCAAAGTATTTCAAAGGAGAAAGCAATGTGTGTAGGGTGTGCTTACATTTCTGAAAAAAAGAAAACATGCATACGTATTACATAAATGTGTACTTAAGTATATGTATGTATGTCTATATATACCTAGAATATATATACCTAGAATATATGAACTGATACTAAGGATTATCCCTGGGAAGGGTCACTGGGAAACTAGAGGTCGTGGATGGTTTAATTGTACATTCTTTTATACTATTTGAATTAAAAAAAGAGAAGTGTTTATTTATCACTTAGTATATTCCGGATTTTATGCTTATTTTATGGATGAGGAAACTGAAGACCAGTAAAGCAAGATGGTTGTGTTTCCGTAATTGATAAGTAATGGAGCCAGTGTTTACATGAAGGCAGTGTAACTTCGGAGACTATACTCTTACCTAAATGTGTATATACATGACCTCTTTCCACAAGTTAAAACAAAACAAAAAACTAAAGTTCATTCACCAAGTTAGGAAATCCACGATAGTGGAGCCAAGTTAAGAGGTATCATTTAATTTATGCTGGTTTAGTTGGGAAATGGTTTCTTTTTGGTTAAAGTGCTGAGTTACACCTAGTAAATCCTTCTCGGTCTTGGACATGTTGTAAGAGTCATTTAGAAATTGGGGCGCCTGGATGGCTCAATGGGTTAAAGCCTCTGCCTTTGGCTCAGGTCATGATCTCAGGGTCCTGGGATTGAGCCCCACATCGGGCTCCCTGCTCAGCGAGGAGCCTGCTTCCCCCTCTCTCTCTCTGCCTGCCTCTCTGCCTACTTGTGATCTCACTCTCTCTGTGTCAAATAAATTAAAAAAAAAAGTCATTTAGAAAAATCTTGAAACTATGTAGCTGCTATCACTGGACTATGTCACATCCATCTGTTTATGTGTCTCTACTCTGAAGTTGTAAGTACTAGCCTTTGGGCACTATGGTCCCAGGAGCTGAAAAGACTTATCATGTGCCACATCTTTGAAGTTTACATTTGCTTGACATGATGTGAACTAATCTATCAGCCCATGGGAAAAACTGATTCCAGGTGTCCGTAGTTTCATTTCTGTCTGATTAATCTATAAGTGGTTTTGCTTCTTCCTGAGGAGACACTCTTTTACATAGAGCAGGGAAGTTAAAGCAAGAACATAAGACAGGAAATACTACCAATCGAAAGAGTCAGAGGACTTAGGACCAAAAGACCAATTTTAAATCTTGGCTGATTATATGGCTTTGGACAAATCACTTAACTTTTCTGAGTCTCAGTTTACTATCTATATAATTAAAAATGCTAACACCTACCGCAGAGGTTGTTATAAAGATCAAGTGAGGTAACATGTTAAAGTAACTAGCTCAATACGTAGTAATGATCGATGCCTACGTAAATTAGAATGTTTAGCTCAATACCTTGTGCATGGTTGCTTCTCAAAATATACGAGCTAATCTGATTCGAGTTCCTTGAGAGTATGCACTCATAGTTGTTACTTGAATGTGTGAATCAGTGAATGAATGATTATGAGTAACATAGTCGTGTGCAACCTGTATGTTGCACCTTCACCTTCTAATGATGCATAGTGAGCCAGAGTGTGAATATTTGTTATGGAGGTATGAGAATGGGGGAGTTCATAGTTCTTAGAGGAAGTACGATTTTTGTTAAGAAAGATTTTATTTATTTATTTATTTAATTTATTTATTTGAGAGAGAGAGTGTGAGAGAGAGGGAGAGCATGAGCAGGGGGGAGGGGCAGAGAAAAAAGAGAGAAAGAGACTCCTTGCTGAGCAGGGAGCCAGATGAAGGACTCGATCCCAGGACCCTGGAATCATGACCTGAGTTCAAGGCAGATGCTTAACTGAGCCACCCAGGTACCTGAAGTGTGATGTTTTGAGAGCATTTTAACTCACAGCATTTAGTTTAGAACAATTTTCTTTTTTTTTTTTTCCTGACAAAGCCAATTTTATTTATTTATTTTTTAAAGATTTTATTTATTCATTTGACACAGAGAGAGAGATTACAAGTAGGCAGAGAGGCAGGCAGAGAGAGAGGAGAGAGGAGGAAGCAGGCTCCCTGCTGAGCAGAGAGCCCGATGTGGGCCTCGATCCCAGGACCCTGGGATCATGACCTGAGCCGAAGGCAGCGGCTTCAACCCACTGAGCCACCCAGGCGCCCACAATTTTCTTAATTAATATCACAGTACAGTTTCTTTAGTTCAATAGAATCTGCCCTCAATTCAGTGATTCTTTTGTTAGTTTACTACTGTTATTATATTTGTGTTCAAAAAAACTTAAGTGTTCAAAAACCGTTGCTTCCAGCTCTTATTACTAATTATTTACATCAGTAGTAACTGAGACTCTTGGAGAGTGAGCGAGGGAAAAGAACAGGAAGACTCCAGGCAGTGGGAACACACTCAAGACAACTCCCGATTGTCATTTCCTCTCTCAGCCCATTTCCTTTTTCAGCCCATCTTTGGCTGAAACCACACCCTGAAACATGACTGTGCCTCTTTGTCTTGGCTCAAGAGTGTTTGTCCTACAGCGTGAGATTTCGTGCCCCTTCCAAGGAAGGATATGTAAGTCCAGCCCTGATAATAAGGCAGAGTGACTCCAGGGAGAAATGCCTAGTGTCTGGGCCCTGCTATGTTGGGTTGCAAAACTGCAAATCAAAAAGTCTTAAGCACAATCATTGTGCTTTTAAAGTCTGGAAACACTACATAAGTATATGAATCCTGTTCAGAATAGTTTAATTAGTGAATTCCCCTTAGCAATTAGCTAGTAACTAAATCCTGTTGCCCCTAGTTTTTTTTTAGTGAACAATTATACTATATATATTACATTAAAAAGGAGAATCTGAACTAAACAGTGATTTTTTGTTGTTGTTTTCTGTTAATTTGTGTGCAAATAGTGAAAATGACATTGAACATAGATATTCATGGACATGAGTCTGACAGTACTTGGCATAGAGATGTCAGGGATCAATCACTATTTGAAAGGTGATAGTGTTATTGTCTTTAAATTTAAATTATCAAGCTGCTGCTGTTTTTGTAGCCATGGCATCCCATTGTATTTCTCTTGTCCCCACGAACTGATTTCTACTCATTTACTGACTCCTAGTGATCCTTGGCTCATAGACCCATAAATTGAGTCCAAAAGAAATCATAATGGAAGATAATACACATTTTTCAAAGACCCCCCCCCCACTGATGGAGTTTTCCTCTTCCTTCCAGCCTTCTTTCCTCACCCCTTTCTATCTTCTACCTACCCATTAAAAAAACATTTTGAAGATATTTCCTGCTTCAAGTGTAGGGATGTACCATATCCAGGATTCTTGGTTGCAAATAATAGGATTTGACTCTGGTGGAAGAAAGATCCACTCTCTGTGGGAATAGGAAAGATCTTCTCCTTTTAGGCTTTTGTACTGGGAGGTGGGACCTTTACCGGCTGCCACCTTTTTAGGGATTTCCTCCAAATGAGCAGAACATTTCATGATCCTTGGCCTAATGAAATACATCTTACATTGGGTATCAATGAAACTTTTGCTCGGATGGGAGCTGCATCTTTGTTTTCCAAAGCTCTGGGAACAAGTAAAGAGCACAATTTCTTGTCCTGATTGGTCTAAGGAAGATACCTTTTTGAGAGGACACACTTAACTCTCCCTGCTCAGATGACTTAGCATCCATGGAACTGCATTTGAGAATGGGACACCAAGGGGCAAATCAAAACTAACAAGGTCTGGGTGATGGGAGATGCCCAAGAACCTATCGTATAATTAGAAATTTCACTGTTGTAAGGAAGGATTCCTCAAGAAGCAGCCAGAGACCATCATCAAAATCATTGCTAAAAATGAAAGTTCTGAAGGATCACTTTAAGCTTATAGAGTTTGAAACTCTGGGAGTAGTTCTAGGCATTGGCAATTTTTATAAACTGCTAGAAGCACTTTAAGGCCACTAGGAATGTAATGGAATGTAGGTCCATCAAAAATTTGTCAAAGTTCTTGTTACAATCTCTCATTTTTAGCTTCTCATTTCCCCATTTACACTTATCTGTATATGTATCTTTATTAAATATTAGTTATACTTTATGAAGAAAGATACTATTCTAAGGTTTAATGAGTTTTTAAAGTCAAAACAGGTTGTTGCTCTTGAGGAAGGCTCTTTATAGGAAGATAGATATTTGTAAAGTGCTAGCCAACTATTTGGGTAAAAGTTCAATGAGCCCAAAGGAAACTCTTAGAAGGTTTGCATATGGAGTTTCTGGAAGGAAAGGGCACATTTCCTTTTTCCTTTTTTTTTTTTTTTTTTAAGATTTTTATTGGGGCACTTGGGTGACTCAGTTGGTTAAGCATCAGCTTTCAGCTTAGGTCATGATCTCAGGGTCCTAGGATCCAGCCCCCTAGTGGGCTTTCTGTTCAGCAGGGAGCCTTCTTCTCCCTCTGCCCTCTGCCACTCCCCCTGCTTATGCTCTCTCACTTTGCTCTCTCTCAAATAAATAAATAAATAAATAAGATCTTTAAAAAAAAGGATTTTATTTATTTGTGAGAGAAGGAGAGAGAGCAGCAGGCAGAGGGAGAAGCAGGCTCCCCACTGAGCAGGGAGCCCCATGTGGGACTCAATCCTAGGAACCTAGGATCATGACCTGAGCTGAACACAGATGCTTAACTGACTGAGCTACCCAGGCATCCCAGAAAGGGCACGTTTCTGACAGTGGTTGGTTGGTGGTCAGCTTTTCTCCACTTATTTTGAGTGATAGAAGATTGACAGTCCAAGGTATCTATAAACTCAGGGGCATAGAGTCTGTCTGTTTTGTTGTTTTGTTTTTTTGTTTTTTTACCTGCGTAGTGTCTAGTAGTGTCTCAATTAAAGGAAAAAAAAAAGACTTGAAGCTTTAATTTTTTTTTTTCAAATTTGTTCAGAACTGGTACTGCTATCGTGAGTGGTCACCTAATATTTCTTAGAGCCAAGCAAATGTTATAGACAACTTACCCTCTACTTTTCAGTGGTACATCAAGCATTAAAAGGGCAGATTCAGTGTCTGGTGAATCTTCCTGGTTTGCAGATGGCTTCTTCTTGCTATATCCTCATGGGACAGAGAAAAATAGCAAGCTCTCTCAGGTTTTTTCTGAGATCTATGGGTTTACCCCCTAAAGGCTTCATCTCCAAATACCATCACATTTGGGATGAGGATTTCAACACATGAACTTGGTTGGGGGGACACCAGTGTGTTCATAGCACATTGGATGTGGCATACTCATGGCTCCTAATAACTACTTGCTGAATGAATGATTGCACGAGTGAGCAAACTTATGTTCCTTCTGGCATTCTCTCTCCAATTTTCTGGGAAATTTACAATTTTCTTCACTCTTCTCTGAACTCTCCCTTAGGCTCTGAGACCTGTCCTTGTTGGATCTTTCTGTTGGAGCTTATTGGATGCTGTGGCTCATTCAGGAAGGACACAGCTGCATTTTGAAGACTGTGGTTAGGCTGAAGTCTTCTCCATCATGAAGACTTAGCATATTGGAGCACTCTTCTGTCTAACCCACTTTGGCTGAAGTTCATCACCATAAGTGAATATTTTAAGTGTGATTGAGGAGATTGTTTCCACAGAATCAGCATTTAGCAGATTACTTGGTTGCTGGGAGGGTGGGCTAGTTCAGGGTTTGGCTACAAATTCTTTATGGTAGTTTGGGTATTCTCCTTGGGGATGATCTTCATTGCTGTTGGAAAGTGTTCTGTTATTAGTTTATTTTTATACAGTATGTGGATGACCTTTGTGAAGAACACCTTAAACAGCCATCATTTTTGCAGGATGTGCTATTGTCAATAGTGGCTTCACAGTCCTCATTCTGGTGGAATGTGAATTAATATTTAGTCATGGGAGATATTTAAACGGCTCTGGCATGCTAGCTGATGGCACTCAAGATCTTATATATAATCCATGTTCCCACCAGAGAGATTTTCTTCCCCCTGGGTTTAAATGTTTAGTGTTTCAATTGTCTTAAATTGGTGTTTATTCCACTTAGCTTTGAAAAAAAAATTTTATAGGGGATCCAAAATAACATGGGATACTCTGCCATATTTACATTTTTTTTTCCTATTGGGGTGTGTGTGTATACATGTCAGAGCCCTTTAAGACTATACTTACGATGGATCTTAAGTGTGTGTGATGATTTTCAAAAAGCAGTGAGGGGGACTTCCATCTACGGGGTGTCTGGGTTGGTCTGTTTGTGCTGAACTTTTCCACTTTGGTGAGTTTAGGAAAACTGCAGGCCTGTGGAGTCCTTTTACGTTTTTTGACCATTTAAAGTAAATACATTTCATCATTTATAGACTACTTTTCTGGGCGCCCTTTCCCCCCTCCCTTGAAGGTCATAGGCTAAAATGGCCAATCTGGCGCCATGCCCGCCTTTCTGGCTGGGCCGTTTTCTTTCCACTTGTTCCTCCTCTCCGATGCCTGCAGCCACCTGACCAGGAGATGCAGGGGGATCTAGGCTCCAGTCTCCTGAGATTACTTTTAGGTAACCAACTGTCCTGAAACTGAGAAGTTTTCTAGGCCATGGCCTTACAGCGTTAAAAATCGGGAAAGTACTGGGAAAACCACGATGGTTGGTCACCCTTCTTTAATTCTTCTCAGAGGGTCTCTAAGAATCCCTACTTCAGTAGGTCTAGTGACTGGACTTTAAGTCTGTGACCTTGCATTGTTGCCCCAGCACTGAATTTTGCCTTGATCTAAGGTCAAGAGCCCACCTTGCACCTATACTGAATAGAACGGTGTGGCCATATTTCTTTACGATCGAAGTCCTGTTTTAATTATCTGTCTATTTCTCTGTAGCCTGGGTTATGCTTTGCTAGCTCCAATCTGCTCAGAGTCTAGAGGCCTGTTCCTCGCAGCTAGACCTTGAAGCCTAAAGGCAAGTATGCCTACTTTGGTGAATATTTATTGTCTTACTCCCTGCCCATTGCTGGCATGGCCTCTTTCCTGACCAGCCTCCAGCTCTGATTCCTACATAGAACCTTCGAGCATTGTTACTTCCACTACTGAGGGGTTTCCTGGTTTAGTTTTCTGGGTAAACCGGACAGATGAAAACCCTAATTGAACAACCCATTCACCTATTCAATGTGGACTTGCAGAGAGATTAAAAATAGGGAAATAGAAGGAGGATTATTGATCTTTCAGGATATCCCCTCATTTACAACCAAAACAAGAAAGAATAGCCAAAAGGAAGAACAGACTATTATAGGGTATGAGTGTACTGATTGTGTTTTGGGATAATTTTCAGAAACAAACAGGTTACATTTCAACCAGGACTGTTTGAAGAATCTTTCTTTTTTTCTTTTCTGGGAAGGAAATCCAGTGGAGTCAGGTTTTTAGAATGAACTTGCTGTGTTATCTCAGGCAAAATAATGGTCTTCTCTATCTGTAATTGAGGCAGCAATAAATTTTTCTACTAATTGCACTATGGGGGATGAATTGAGGATAAATGAGATTAAGTGGTATCTATAAAAATACTGTTTCTTGCATGGATGCTGTATAAATATGTCATTTTATTAGCAATAATAAACCCATAAGCAGACACTGTCCAAAGAGAACATAATGTCTTTTGCAAGATACGAAAAGAAACTAAAGGTAGCATCTGATCTCCCTAGATGAGAATTATTTCTCCCTCTTGTGAATTCCTGGAGGGCTTACTGTGCAGGCTGGTTCTCCTCCTCGACTGCACATCAGAATCACTTGGGGATCCCTTAGAAAACACAACAAAAACAAACTGATGCCAAGGTCCCCTTCCCTCCACAGGGCATGTCTGAATTGATCTGCTGTATTACTAGGTCACCTGTGGCTTTAAATTCACAGATGATTCAAATGTGCAGCCAGGTTTGAGAGTCATGGGTCTAGAATAGTTGTCAAATATTAGTCATAAGAATCACCAGGGAGCATGTTAGAAATACAAAATTAGCCCCTCCATTAATCTGGTGAAGTAGATCCAGGGTAGGATTCAGGATCTGCTTAGCACATAAACTTATCTGAGGGTTCTGATGGAGGTGGCTGGAGATCTGGTCATTTTCAGAAATCTCCCACTCTGACATGTGTTTTTTTTATTTTGCCTAGTATGTAGCACGTGGTTGGTAGAGTGTCTAATATGTGACAGTTATCTAATAAATGTGTACTGAATGAGGCGTGCTGGTTTTTGTCCCCTGAGTGACAGTGATTTCAGCTCTTAGATTGTAGAGTACCAGGCCTTAGGGCCTGGGGGCTACTTTTAAAATGATCTGTGCCTTGGTTAAGCTTGACACAGATGAGGTATTGTAAGACCTCGGTACACATCTCCATAGTGTTGAGAACCTTACCCAGCTGGAAAATGTCCCAACAGTAGAAAGATAACCCCACACTGTGTTCGTAACTCAGCCTCGTGATTCCGTTTCTGATTCTGGTTCAGTGGAAACAGAGCTCCGATGCACACTCTAAAAAGGTACCAGCCAAAAGAAACGAGCAGAATGCACTGTGATATCCAAATTAATGATTTTCTTCCCCCCTTTTTTTTCTCTTAGAACCCACATTTCTAAGCTTGGATTCAGCAAACAATGATTTATTGAGTTTGCTAAGTGTTATCATGGCCTGAGAAATGGCCTCTCCCTCCTCCAACCCGCTCCTACCCCAGCACTTTAAACTTTCCTGCTGAAAAATCACAATAGAAAAGCACAGCCTTCAGATATAAAATTCTCAAAAGCCTTTGGATATAAAATTGTCAACTTGGCAGTTTAACAAGGCCCACCCTGTACGCGGCAGAGTCTAAAAGTCCAAGACAAGCAAAGGCCTATAGCAATCACTTAACAGAATTAACCCTGCTGTCTTGTTCACATTACATTGCATTTGTCAAGCTCGATAGTGATCTCTCTCTTCTTGGATGAACTAACCTTTTTTTTTTTTAAAGTTGACTTTTGTTTTCTGAGCCCTGCCAACATTCCAGCCACATGAGAAAGCCTGAACAGATTTAAAGCCCGCTTTTAAAGTACTGTTTGTACTACAAACATATTTCAGTTGTCAGTGAACAGTTCACAAACACATGGGGTGGGGGGAGGGCAATTGAATGGATGTTAATTTCTGGGGTTAGCTGCTGGGGGCAATGCTATATTTCAGAAGGTCTATCTATTCAAACTATAATAGCCTTCTCAATGGTGTAGTTCAAGTCATTATGGGACAAAGCTTTGTTGATGCTAATTACAGCAGCTCAGCTAGAAAATTTAAACCAAACCTTCACTAACAATTGGGGAAAGGAAAGACACCAGCTGGAGTTCCTCAGCTCTTTCATAGCAAAGCTCCTCATCTAACAGTCCAACAATTAAGAGGGCCCAGGGACATTTATATATATAAAAGTGTGTTATATCCGCTTTTATGGTGTGGCTCATTTTGAGGAAATAAACTAGAGAAATTCCTCACATATTTTATTCAGCAAATGTTCTATAAAATTTTTGCTGCAATCCGTCCCTTTAAAATATCCTTTTAGAACATGGGCCAAGAAATTGAGCATTTTAAAAGAAAATTACTTTTTCGCATGATTTGTGATTTACATTGTGAGTATCTTAATATTGTCAATACGACTTAAAACATAAATTTTCAAATGTTTAAAATTATTTTATTTTATTTTCTGCTTAATTTGGACTGATAGCAGTAAGTAAATTTATAACTGCTAAGGAAATGAAAAAATACTTTATTTTCTTTGTCCCAGATGGTATATAAGATACTTCCCCAAGGACTTCTAAATCCATTGGCTCCACTATAATTTTGAGTGGGAAAATGACTTTACAGAGTGTGGCTAAATTGTTGACTGGTATATGGAAGGACAAAATGTCCTTAAAAAGGGAACGGAGAATGTGATATTTCACAAGATAGAATAATTCTCTTCTTTGCTGTTGTTTACCCAAATTCCCTTATTCAGTCACCCTAATATTTGTGTTTATGTCACTTTTTGGTCCTCCAGAATGTATTACTAGTGTAAGGTACTAATATCTTGCTCTAGAGAAGTAGACAGTGAAAATAACCAGGATAAACTACTAATAAATGTTCCCATCACCAAACAGATAGGACAAAGTCTTGAAATACTCTGACTTGTAAACAAAATACTACACTATATATTTTTTTAAAGATTTTATTTATTTATTTGACAGAGAGAGAGAGATTACAAGTAGGCAGAGAGGCAGGCAGTGAGAGAGGAGGAAGCAGGCTCTCTGCCGAGCAGGGAGCCCGATGCGGGACTCGATCCCAGGACCCTGAAATCATGACCTGAGCCGAAGGCAGAGGCTTTATCCCACTGAGCCACCCGGGCGCCCTATACATTATTTTTTTTTAAAGTAGTCTCCATACCCAGCATGGAGCCCAATTTGGGGCTTGAACTCCCAGCCCTGAGATCAAGACCAGAGCTGAGATCAAGAGATGCTTAACCAACCGAGTCACCCAGGTGCCCCAGCAAAATACACATTATCCTTTAATTGGAATATTTTTGGTTATATTAACATTTTTTTGAAGACTGAATACCACTGTATTCTAATAGTAAAAAATGTCAGGCCTATTGGTCTTATCCTTAGCAATTGGTGGAATGATGGTGGAAATTCTTGGTAAGAGTATTTTGGGTTGTCTGAGACTGTGGACACTTGGCAGAGGATTTTGGTGATTTTTTTCAGACAAACATTTTAGCCTCTTTGGTACTCTCCCTTTGAATTTGCATTGAGATTCTTAAGATAAAGGTTTGTGGAGGTCATGTGATACGAGTTTATAGACACAAATATTGTTGTTCTTCCTTCCACAATCCTCAAACCAGGGAAGAGAAACCAGTGCTTATTAAGATCTGTTATGGGCTGATTTCTTTCACATCGGTCAACTCATTTAATTGTTTCAAGATGACCTTGTGATATTACCTCCATTTTTATAGGAAATGGAAAACGGAGGCTCAGAGGATATAAGACCTTGCATGATATCACACTACTACTTAGTAGGGTGGTGGAAATTCAGACTGAGTTTGCTGACTCCAGAGCCCACACCTGCTTGCACTCTGGTGCACTGCAAGGCTAGGTGTTTGAATGGGTTTTGGATGGAGATGGAGTGAGGGTACTCAAGGTAAAGAGAACAACTGAATGAGTCCCAAGTCAGATGAAAGCTACATTTCAGACATGTCATGTCTGTAGCTTTACTCTGCCTGTTTCTTTGAGTTATAGCCTTTTTGGGGCACCTGGGTGGCTCAGTTGGTTAAGTTTCCTCCTTTTCATTTTGGCTCAGATCATGATCTCAGGGTTATGGAATTGAGCCCCACGTGGGGCTCCGTGCTTGGCAGGGAGTCTGCTTGGGATTCTTTCTCCCTCTCCCACTACTCCCACTTATACACTCTCTCGCTCCAAAATGAATAAGTAAATAAATCTTTAAAATACTAAAAACAAGGATATAGTGAAAAAAAAAGATTTACAGCCTTTTGGAGGCACCTGCTTGGCTCAGTCAGTAGAGCACGTGACTCTTGATCTCAGGGTGGTGAATTCAAGCATCACACTGGGTGTGGAGATTATCTAAAAATAAAATCTTAAAAAAGTTACAGCCTTTTGAATACAAGGAATGAAAACATTTGGTTTGGAGAAACCTGAAAAGAAACACCCTTGTTGCGGTCAGGAAGTGTTAACACAGCAAGGCTACGTTTGGAATTTATTCTCTGATGTAGATACATGAGGAAAAGCCACTTTACTTGAGTATTTTGTGTTGGAGGTCAAACCAAAGCATATAGGATTGCTTTGGATTCCCTGCATTTTAGGTTCCCCATATTTTAGATAAAGAAAATCCATTATCGTAAACATTTAAAAAAAACCAGCTAGTGCCAGAAATATAGTCAATCAAACCTTAACATGCTTTAAAGCATTCTTTTATTTTTATTTTTATTTTTTTATTTTTTTTTTTTAAAGATTTTATTTATTCATTTGACACAGAGAGAGATTACAAGTAGGCAGAGAGGCAGGCANCTGCATTTTAGGTTCCCCATATTTTATTAGATAAAGAAAATCCATTATCGTAAACATTAAAAAAAAACAGCTAGTGCCAGAAATATAGTCAATCAAACCTTAACATGCTTTAAAGCATTCTTTTAATAAAGATTTTATTTATTCACTTGACAGGGAGAGAGAGATTACAAGTAGGTAGAGAGGCAGACAGAGAGGAGGGGAAGCAGGCTCTCTGCTGAGCAGAGAGCCCAATGTGGGGCTTGATCCCAGGACCCCACGGCCATGACCTGAGCCGAAGACAGAGGCTTAACCCACTGAGCCACCCAGGCACCCCAGAGCATTTGGACATCATGACAAAATCTAGAAATTTTTGTACACTCAACATTTTTATGAAAAGGCGGTAAAATGCCAACACAAATTTTTCTTGATTTTTAAAAGTATACATATGTCACCGCCTGTGATGGACATGGTATCAGTCTAACTTCCCATATTCTGTGCCTGGATTCATAGCATTTAAAATAAATTGAAAACCAGAATGACATTTCTGAGGCTTTTTTTTTTTTTTTTTTTTTNAGAACCTGTTTTTATTCCTGTTTCTCATCTCTTCTCTCCATTGAGAAGGGTAAAACAGTTTGGGGCATACTGAGGTCAATATCTGCTCCTCACCAGACCACCCCCACTGGCCCCCAGGCTTCTGCTCTAATGGTAACTGATGAGGAGGTGAGCCAGCCACCTTTCCTCAGGATGGACAATGGCTTCATGAGATACAAACATACTTGCTATGAAATAAGGATTCTTTGTCTTCACCAGGAAGGGGATGTACATGGTGGCATCTCAGGCACTGAAGCAGGCTGGTGGAATTGGGGTTTGGGGATTCAGGGTCTCCCACGGTGAGGGGGGACTGTCCTCTCTATGTACTGTTGCTTGGTGTGAGGGGAGACATTGATCCCATGCCAGGCTGCTTCCCACCTCCACTTCTCTCAAAAAAATTACCAAGGATGCAGGCAAGCACATATCGTGCCTCTGAAACCCCCTCAGAGAACCAAGAAGGCCAGTGGCCACAGGTATGACACACAGGCCTCTAATCCTGCTCTGCTATTTATCTTACAGAGCAATAGGGTTGTCTGAAGGGAGCTAGGAGGGAAATACTACTTGATGGCACCACTCTAGAGTTGTGAGGTTCAGCCCTGTCAGGGAGGCTGCTGGGGGGATGGGAGGGCAAGGCCCCAGAGAGTGTCCATCTAAGCTGCTTCCAGGTGACCAGGACACTTGGGTGTAAAATCTTAATGGGACTGATCCCAGTGTCCTGGCCTGAGGCCCAGCATAAGGGGCTTGGGTCTCACCTCTGTATCTGAGTGTCTGCATACCCTTCAGGCTGAGGACCCATGTCGCAGAAGCTTCCTCTCTACTTTCCTGCCATTGGAAGGGCCTGTCTTCACTGAAGCTCCTACCCCCAATTTGGGGATGCAGAAAGTGCAGAGGTGTAGGCCACCCTGCTCCGAGCCTCCTTCTGCTGCTCCTACAGGGAGAGGATGTTATCTTTGGAAATGGTTTCCATCGAGTGTTTGTGGAGGGTGGGCTCCACCCGGTCTGAGGATGAGAAGAAAATAAGAGTCATCGGTGAAAACAGTTTTGCTCCTTAATATGATGAACTTATTGAATCAAGAATCTGATTTTTTGGGCGCCTGGGTGGCTCAGTGGGTTAAAGCCTCTGCTTTCGGCTCAGGTCATGATCTCAGGGTCCTGGGATCGAGGCCCACATCGGGCTCTCTGCTCAGCAGGGAGCCTGCTTCCCCCTCTCTC